>OY856414.1:206043400-206330900 GCA_963693085.1 Alisma plantago-aquatica
TTTATTTAATTCATGCAACTATAAAGTGACTATGGCTATCACTATGAGTATACATGTATAACTAGCTAGATCCGAGTCCACCCCTGTGGCTATGCAAAGGCTAAGGATAACCTAGAGAAAGGTCTAGGGTATCATGAGTTAGAAACTGGGCTACACATGAGTAGTGCCATGAGACTCTTAGCATACCATGAGTTAAGGAGTGGGCTACCTACGGGTAGTGCCATGTGACTCAGCCCTAGAAATTGATTCACCTATTAGGTGAAGTCATGAGGGGTAAAATGGGAATCTACCACATGGGAGGTAGTATCCAGGTCCACTGCAGGGACAGCGCAGGGGATAGGGTACACATGGATCGCGTAGTTATACTTAAAACGTAAACTTGTTTGTTAAATGATAATTGAATGTGATACATTGTTATAGATAATTGAATGATTATTGGTTTCCCCCACATACCAGCTACGGCTGACCGACATTTTGTTTGTCGGCGTTTTAGGTACAATGAAAAGAACAAACAGTAAAGTGGCACATGTGATACTAAATGAGAATTAAAGTGCAAAGGAGGATTAGATAGATTAGTATAGATGTGGATAGAAGAATAGAGATCCAAGTTTTCAAAAGGTATGTAAAGAAAAATTTTATTACCAATTTCAGTATAGTCTGTTAGAATTTAATAATTGTTTATGGTTATATGTCGAACCTTTGATCCGGGATTAATGGTGCGGCTCAACCTCTCAGTTTCCCTTAATTGGGGGTTATCGGGAGGTGGGGTCGTAACAGTAAGCCCCAAGGGAGGCTAAAATATCCTGAGTCACCTGTGAGGATTCTAGATGCCAAGGTGAAAGAACTCAGAGAAAAGAATATGTGATGATAAAGGTTCTTTGGAAGCACCATGGATAGGGAAAAGCCACATAGGGGCCAATGATGGACATGGAAAAGTGTTACCCTGAATTTTTTGTATGCTTGATGGAATTTTGAGGACAAATTTCTTATAAGAGGGGATGGATGTTATAACCCCAATTTTCAGATTCTTTTGGGGAGAAATGTTATTTCTCCTATTAAAGATATATGAATGAATAATGGTGTGATTTTATTTGGAATGAATGAATCTCATTTATAATAGCCTTGTTGGTTGCTTAGTGGGATTTATTGGCTATTGGGCCCAATAACAAGGAAAAGAAAAAGGAAATTCAATTAGTAAATGAATAATTAAGAAATGGAGAAAATAAAGATGTAGAAACCTCTAGAAGGCAAAGGAATATTATCCAAAGGTGGATTTCGTGCCTCTTGGGTTCCTTGGGTTCCAAGGAGTCCAAGTTGCAAAGATAATGCAACAAGAAAGAGAAAAGATCAATTAAATATTTCTTTATTAAGGAGGAAATTGGGGATAATGATAAAATATGGGAATTAAGTGGAAAGATGTATGATTTAGTCATCATGGGTGGATTTTCGTATCCATAAGGTTTCTAATGGTAGAATTTAGTAATTATTATTGATTATATGTCAAACCATTGATCCGGGAAATTGGGATAATGGCTCTGACCTCTTGGTCTCCCTTAATTGGGGGTTACCGGGAGGCGGGGTCGTTACACTCTCCTTCGGTCCTCGCCCTCTTGTGTCCAAATTCAAGGCCCATTTTATCTACAGTGTGTTTGGTGAGTTTTTGAGTATGCCTATCACACTTGTAGTTTAGGTCCTCTAGGTTTTTGTCAAGGAAAAATTGAATAATTTGACACACAAAATCATCATAGGGCGGATTTCTAGAAAATTCAAACATATTGGATAGGATAACATGAATGAAATTGACCGGAATACTCTCTAGGTTAGCATAAATTATATACATCCCAAATTATGGGATTTTAATTTTGTTTGCTCTAGGGTAGGTATTGTCAGAGATAATGAGGTTTACTATCCTAGCTTCAAGAGTGAGAGATGTAGCATGGTAGGTTCCCCTATTCTCATGACATGAAGTATTAGGAAGGAAAATGGTCCTTTTTACATCTCCTAAGCTAATGGTGTTATCATTTGTGGAGATTTTGGATAAAGGGTTTCTGGTGGTTATCTATGAAACCTCCATATTCCTCCTCATCTATATCTAACATTTTGAGGTTGTCTTTTTAAAAATAATAGAATCCTAACCCATCAACCATGGAAGTGAAAGAGAAGAGGTCATTGTGTTGGGTTTTAGGGGAGGCAGAGAAGGCAGCGGAAACAAAAATTTTCTCCTCCCCAAACCCAAAACAAGGAAACGCGTCAACGTCTATACAATAGGAAAGGATGGTTTGTGGAATCATACCTTGTCCTGAGGCTTGCTCGGCGATAATACCTCGCAGCTTGCGCGGTCTTCACCTCCGGTCTTGGACAGTGTCTGTGCAGCTCCTAGTCGCACCGGGACTGACGACTCCTGGTCTCACCAGGACTGTCGGGATTGACAGTTGTCCTCCGAGCGGCAGAAACCTCCCGCCTCTGAAGTAGTCCACACAGACCACCTGGAACTCCAATCTCCTTGTCCTACAAGGAATTGGAAGAAGTCGCACCCTCCTGTCAGTGTACTAGTCGCCAACACAATCTGCTGCTACCAGTCGCAACTACAGTTGTCTTTCCCTTGTTGTGCCTCTCTTTTCGGGTAGCACTTGCTCGGGCTCTCTCGGTTACCAAAACTAGATAGAACGACAACTTTCTAGAGAAACTGGTTGCACTGAGTTGTAATTTGAGAAGCCCCCAATACCCCTATATATATAGGAGGGTCATGGGACAGGGTTTTCCATCCCGGGCAATGCAGGACTAAAAGCATGAGTAGAAGGGTTCGAGATTTTCCACAAAAACAACCAACTCGCAACATTAACTGATCGTTTCACAACTGAAACGGTTGGTTGGGGACCTGAACCGGTCGGTTGACACCTCAACCGATCAGTTGGGACCCATGAGCCAGTCGGTTCACTTCTGAACCGGTCGGTTCGTGGTCCTGACCAGTTCTTGATTCACTTTCCTTCTTTTTGTTTCTAATTGGTATCGAATACCAATCCTATTTCCCAATCAAATTGGGAAACTGAAACGAAAGGAAAATTCCTACCAATCATACTTTCCCAACTTGCTCAGTTGCACCAGTTGAATCGATTGTTTCAACTCTTGAAGCAATCATTTCACCCTGATTATGAGCCGATCGACTCAACACTTTAGCTGACTGGTTCACCAAGCTCATCTGATCAGTTCATCACATGAGCTGATCGGTTGGGAGTGCAGATTGTGCAGAATCAGTCAATTGTGATTTCAATCAATCTGATACTCGAATCAATGTGTCCAACACCTTGAACATTATGACATTGAGCTATCAATTGATTGAGTGTTTAATTGAACTACTAAACTCCTTTAGTAATCAATCTAAACATTGTTTGTGGACAAAACTCCTTTTCCAGGTTAAATCCTATGTGTGTGACCCTGCAGATCCATTTCACGTTGGCAGTGAAAGTCCATAACACTTATGACTTCACAAGCAAAGAGTGGTGCCTAGTCACACATCAGTGCTACCCAAGTGAAAGTAGAAAGTTGGAGAACAACTTTCAATCCTACAATCCGTGAATGGTGTTGCAGTGAATGTATAATTCCTTTGTCACTGATATCTCGAATGAACTCGAGGCATGGAACATTCATGTTGTCAATGTTCATTCACTTTCTTGATCTCAGAGTAGATTGGAAGAGATATGTATGACATCAATATCATATACTGATTCACACATGCGTGCGCACGCCTATTTCAATCCTACTCGTCAAGTGGCCTTGGATATCAAACTCCCTCAGGAGGGACAAATACCATATCTATCACTCACCTCTCAAAAGCCCCATGTGCCAAAGCCACCCAATCATCACCTTTATAACAACCCATGTTTCAGGACTGCGTTTGATGATGTCAAAGTGTGCCCAACGACATGTGTTGAGTGTAGTGATTTCAGGTCAAAGAATCACACTCACCACCATCACTGTGAGTACTGACTGTGACTACCATGTCATGGTTCCATGTGTCAAACTCACAGTAGGTCTGTCTGGTACACTTGTTCTCTAACAAGTACCTATGTGTTTGGTTTGATATCTCTATATCATGACTAATGAGATTCTATCATAAACCAACATCACAATCTAGACTTGTGTGTCATTGTTGTCTATCTACCTTCCACAATGACATCCGACTAGGGACATAACAAGAATGTACAAAGTCTTAGCATCCGTATGATCTCATCGTTTAGGTCCTCAACCTGAAAGCATACGTCATTGAGTATTGTCATTCTCTAGACATTCAATCTGTTCTATCACTATCTCATATGATTGAACCAGAAATAATTGGAAGCTTGCCTTTGATGTTTATCAAATCAATCTTAATGTATCCCACGAATCATACCATGATTAGCTCTCAGGGCATACATACCAACAGAATCCCACTTGCACAGTGAGCCAATCACCCTTGAATCATATTCATAGTGATCTTCAAACATGTCCCACATGTTACCGTGCTCTAGTGTGAACATAGTGAGTAATGGCAACACCTTGCCAAAGTCAGTATAAATTGCATGTCTCACATCTCTTCGTTGTACGTCATACGTATGAGATGGAGTTACCGTAATATGCGATCTTGTATTCCATTTGCTAACCTTTAGCCACATTGCATGATCAAGGATTCCATACTTATCATCAATGACCGGAATATCTATAAGTTCATCTCATGAACTTCCAGATCCATATAGTATCCACTGTTGTTCTCTAACACACGGATACTCGGCATTTCCTTTTAAACGGTTTTATTGGAACACTTCCAATTATCAACAAACTTTCACTTTATATATATCATATATATATATATATATATATATATATATATATATATATATATATATATATATATATATATATATATATATATATATATATATATATATATATATATATATATATATATATATTGCGATTAATTTTCTATCCTTTCGGAATTTCGCATCAATGTAACTCTTTACATTGAACTCTTCCTTATCTCCATAGAACTAGTACTTCTCAAGTACTTATCAAGTTCTCATGGTATTCCAATAACCCTTACTGGAAGTAGACAAACATCCACTCGTCATGTCACACATACGAGTTATCAGGATGAGCACATCATATTGCCATGTCCTACATACAAGATGATGAATGCATTTTGTTCTTGCCATGTCAAAACATGCAAGATAATGGGATGATTACATACATGATAGATCCATATCTATTCTTAGTGTTCTCATTCTTCATAAGAATTGGACACTTGGCCTTGGGATACTAACTCCATGTAACATGGACAAGTTTTCTCCCACTGAATCTGTGCATACTGAACCCTTCAGTACAGATTACCAATGTATGCTTTCTCTTTTCAGGTCAAGAGGTTTTCGAGAACTATCTCTATAGATCTCTATTCCTATCACATAGGAAACGTCTCTTTCTTCCTTAAAGATAATTTCCACTTTTGGATTTGCATTCTAGAACATTTCCATTTCACATCAACATGTCGAATGTGAACATACTCCCACTAAATCACAGATCCCTTCTTTATCTTTGACATATCAGTCAAACCCTTTGACTATATCATCAAAATAAAGATCCAATTCTGAGTTGCTTGTACTCAATCAATCACATTGATTAGTCCATTGTAACTTATAGACTTCATTTACATTAGTGGATTCATAAACCTTATAGGTTGTGTCACGTACACATCCTTGTTTTATTCCTCATAGGAATGTGGTTTTAGTATCCATATGTCAAATGTCTTTAGTCATTAAGTTGCAATCAACAAGCATCATCCTTCTCAAAATGTTATCCATGTGTCTTAACACTTAAGACTCATTTGCACTTATGGATTTCATTCCAATGGGCGCTACCATCAAGGTCATACCTTATGGTTCATATGGATGTCATTTAGGATGTAATGGTCATTAACCATAACTCAAAATTCGGTTCCTCATATTCATCTAGATAGTTGACTCATCACATGAACAACTCATCACATAGATAATTGAGGTGTATCTGTCAAGGATATAAGAACTTACAACTTCTTGTGATTCTTAATGTCCTTTATTAGTGTGGGGTATTCTTTTATTAAGAAGAATTCAGTTATTTGATAATAATTCTCTAACTCCTTAGAGTATGATTCCTTCTTGATTTAGACATCACCATGCCTTAATCATGAGTTCTCTATGATACACTATCATAATCACTTATAAGGATCTCAAACATTTGATCCAAGTATTTCATTCATTGATCTCATCAAGAATTAACACTTTACCAAATTTCCACTTCATCTATGATAATCTTGAACACTTCAAGATATTCATATTGGTATTTCTTTAAACACCATTTGAAGTGTTAGCATTTTTTCTCATAGGTATGTAAATACATCACATGTCTCATACCTAATAGGATAATCATTCTCCCACTACCTTTAGTGAACATTGATTAATCATGTCCAAGATATTCATCTCTCTTACTGGTTCTCTAACCAAAAGAGTCTAGATTTATCCATCACATGGAAACTAGAAATGAATTTTTTATGATTGATGCTAATTTGATTGTTTGATTTATCAATAACTTTAGGTATCATTTTATCTTATGTGTATCAAATACCACAAGATAAATAAGGCATTGCCACAAAGATAATATCTTTATAAATTGAAACATCTCTTTATTGATTGCCATCATTGTCATACAATATGCAAAAATAAAGTGTTTCTATCTATTGGCAAATATGAAATTGCAGTTCATAATTGTATTACATGCCTTTTAGGCTGAAAATAAACTAAAGTACTCCTATCTATGGCGGCAACACTTGCCCCAATTATGAGTGCTTTACACTTTACATCTTGGTATCATATACCTCAAAAGTGTTACAAGTTTACTTTCATGACACCTTTATGTGGAGACATCAATTGCCTCCTTCTTCTTTTGTTCTTCCAGATAGAGAGGACAATTCCTTTTCCAATTTCTGGCTTTTGATAATGGGGGCAATTGCCTTTCTTGGTCACGCCTCCCTTGGCCTTGAGAGCTGAAGACGACTTGGGCTCTTGGCTAGCATCAGAACCTTTCTTAGCTTTGCCCTTGCCCTTGCGCTTGGATTTGCCTTTCTTGCTCGTGATCACCATCATAGACTTAGGCTTGTCCTTCTTCATCTGTATCTCGGCTGTCCTCAACATGCCCAACAACTCTGATATTGGCCTATCAAAGTTGTTCATGTTGTAGTTCATCACAAACTGACTGTAGGATTCTGGCAATGATTGCAGTATCACGTCAGTAGCCAACTCTTGGCTCAGTGGAAATCCCAGTCTTTGTAGGTTCTCCACATACCCAATCATCTTGAGTGTGTGAGGACCAAATGGGTCTCCTTCTGTCATGACACACTTGAACAGTGCCCTTGAGACATTGTATCTCTCTTGTTGTGCCTGATCTTCATACATGTTCTTGAGATGCTGAATCATCTCAATGACACCCATGTTCTCATATTGTCTCTACAACTCGTGGTTCATAGAGCACAACATCAAGCACTTTGCATCAATGGCATCATCAAAATTCTTCTTGTAAGCATCCCTTTCTGTCTTTGGTGCATTAGGAGCCGGTTCCTATGGAATTGGAGTATCCAAGACATAGAGCTTTCGCTCTTGAGTGAGAACAATTCTCAATGTCCTATACCAGTCGTGGAAGTTTGTCCCATTTAGCTTGTCCTTTTCAAGGACCGATCGCAAAGAAAAGTGATTGTTGTTTGTTGCCATTTGTACTACAAAGGAAAATATGCAATTTTAGTCCAAAAACTCATTGTTGACTTATTTGATTGATTTGAAAAGTTGACAATATAATTAGGCCTTTAATTAATTATCACTCCCACTATTTTACTTCAAATTGATAGCCCTCACCATCAATTTGGAAGATTGTAGCATACAACCTTCTAGTGGGCAAGATCTTGAAATCCTCTAAGTCATGGACTAGCTAGGGCTGTCACCCACAACTTAGATCTCTCAGGTAGGCAACTCTTGCCAATTGCATCATATGCAACTCTTGATGAATGAACATGCAAAACACCTTGCCAAGAACATTCATTGCCTCTGGGCTTAGACGCACTAAGAATCACCAGTTAAGTCTAACCCAAAAGCTGACACGATAAACATGCACCCTGCTTTGGCAGAACCTACATGTCTACCCTTCACACTTCCACAAGATAGACGGTGCACCACGCTTTGGCGTAACCTATGCTTCGTCGATCGAGTTTTTCATGTGTGCCGCTAATGGAAGGCATATAAGACTTAATATTTTAATGAGGGATTTGGTTTTTATATACATATACATATCCAATCACCACAATACATAGTACGTATCATATACATGCTATATCCCACAAAAACATGCAAAACGATAAAAGCGATGATTATGGCCATCCTAATGTGATTCCTCAAGCCAAGAGGAATCACGGTCATCTAGGTCTACATCACATGCAACCTGTACAGGATGAACTCTGTGCTTTGCCTTTCAAGTAGATCAACTCATCACATGAATGACATGCTCATTTTGGCCCGGTCGTCTGGGTGCCACCAGCCGATCGGTTGGCTCCTCCAACCGATCGGTTCGCCTGGTCATCGTGCATCTCGTCATGGCTGCCACCAGCTCGTCGCATTCCTTGAACTGGTCATCAACCGATCGGATCACTCCTTGAATCGATCGTCTGGAACGTCAACTGATCGGTTCACGCCTTGAACCGATCGTCTCAGCTGTCGTCAGGATGTCCTCCATTCTTTGACATAACAGGACATAAAATTCTATCCTATTTTACATTGTAAAAAGAGAAACCTCGAGTTACATTCGAGGGGAGAAAAGGTAGGAAAGAAGTCTTGAATTATTTCGAGTTACATCAGGAATAGAAGAAGGAAGATCGGTGCGCAGACCGAGATGCAAGCAACAACATACAACCATACACAGATAGGGTTTATTGGCCATAACCATGCTATACATCCACCACAAAACTCATTTAAGGGCGACACGGATCGAGTGCATTAATAATACATATCATATATGTAAATTGGGATTTGAGGATTTAGGATTGGACATGCATAAAGCCAATTTTATTCGCATCGTATGCAATAAATAAATGCGACAAACCAAAATTGATCATATCGATATTCCCAAAGTATAAAGCAGTTGATGTGGCTCTAATACCACTGTTGGGTTTTAGGGGAGGCAGAGAAGGCAGAGGAAGCAAAAATTTTCTCCTCCCCAAACCTAGAACAAGGAAACGCGTCAACGTCTATACAATAGGAAAGGATGGTTCGTGGAATCATACCCTGTCCCGAGGCTTGCTCGGCGACAATACCTCACGGCTTGCGCGGTCTTCATCTCCGATCTTGGACGGTGTCTGTGCAGCTCCTGGTCGCACCGAGACTGATGACTCCTGGTCTCACCGGGACTGTCGGGATTGACAGCTGTCCTCCGAGCGGTAGAAACCTCCCGCCTCTGAAGTAGTCCACACGGACCACCTGGAACTCCAATCTCCTTGTCCCACAAGGAATTGGAAGAAGTCACACCCTCCTGTCAGCATACTAGTCGCCAACACACTCTCCTACTACCAGTCACAACTGCAGTTGTCTTTCCCTTGATGTGCCTCCCTTTTCGGGTAGCACTTGCTCGGGCTCTCTTGATTACCAAAACCAGAGAGAACGACAACTTTGCAGAGCAACTGGTTGCACTGAGTTGTACTTTGAGAAGCCCCCAATACCCCTATATATAGGAGGGTCATGGGACAGGGTTCTCCATCCCGTACAATGCGGGACTAAAAGTAGGAGTAGAAGGGTTCGAGATTTTCCACAAAAACAACCAACTCGCAACCTGAACCAATCGTTTCACAACTGAAACAGTCAGTTGGGGACCTGAACCGGTCGGTTGACACCTCAACCGATCGGTTGGGACCCATGAGCCGGTCGGTTCACTTCTGAACCAGTCGGTTCGTGGTCCTGACCAGTTCCTGATTGACTTTCCTTCTTTTTGTTTCTAATTGGTATCGAATACCAATCCTATTTCCCAATCAAATTGGGCAAGTGAAACGAAAGGAAAATTCCCACCAATCCTACTTTCCCAACTTGCTCGGTTGCACCGGTTGAATCAATCATTTCAACTCTTGAAGCAATCGTTTCACCCTAACTATGAGCCGATTGACTCAACACTTGAGCTGACCGGTTCACCAAGCTCAGCCGATCGGTTCATCACATGAGCCGATCGATTGGGAGTGCAAATTGTGTAGAATCAGTCAATTGCGATTTCAATCAATCTGATACTCAAATCAATGTGTCCAACACCTTGAACATTATGACATTGAGCTATCAATTGATTGAGTGTTTAATTGAACTACTAAACTCCTTTAGTAATCAATCTAAACATTGTTTGTGGACAAAACTCCTCTTCTAAGTTAAATCCTATGTGTGTGACCCTACAGGTCCATTTCACGTTGGTAGTGAAAGTCCATAACACTTATGACTTCACAAGCAAAGAGCGGTGCCTAGTCACACATCAGTGCTACCCAAGTGAAAGTAGAAAGTTGGAGAACAACTTTCAATCCTACAATCCGTGAATGGTGTTACAGTGAATGTATAATTCCTTTGTCACTGATATCCCAAATGAACCCGAGGCATGGAATAGTCATCCTGTCCATATTCATTCACTTTCTTGATCTCAGAGTAGATTGGAAGATATATGTATGACATCAATATCACATACTGATTCACACATGCGTGCACACGCCTATTTCAATCCTACTTATCAAGTGGCCTTGGATATCAAACTCCCTCAGGAGGGACAAATCCCATATCTATCACTCACCCCTCAAAAGCCCCATGTGTCAAAGCCACCCAATCATCACCTTTATAACAACCCATGTTTTAGGACTGCATTTGATGATGTCAAAGTGTGCCCAACGACATGTGTTGAGTGTAGTGATTTCAGGTCAAAGAATCACACTCACCACCATCACTGTGAGTACTGACTATGACTACCATGTCATGGTTCCATGTGTCAAACTCACGGTGGGTATGTCCGGTACACTTGTTCTCTAACAAGTACCTATGTGTTTGGTTTGATATCTCTATATCATGACTAATGAGATTTTGTCATCAACCAACATCGCAATATAGCATTGTGCGTCATTGTTGTCTATCTACCTTCCACAATGACATCCGACTAGGGACATAACAAGAATGTAAAAACTCTTAGCATCTGTATGATCTCATCATTCAGGTCCTCAACCTAAAAGCATACGTCATTGAGTACTGTCATTCTCTAGACATTCAATCTATTCTATCACTATCTCATATGACTGAACCAGAAAGAATTGGAAGCTTGCCTTTGATGTTTATCAAATCAATCTTAATGTATCCCACCAATCATCCCATGATTGGCTCTCAGGGCATACATACCAACACATTGGAGTCCCTAGTAAGATTAGTGTAGAACTTATTTACGGCTTGGGTGGACCAAAAATGAAAGGATGGTTCAAGAAACTCTGTCAACTTTTGCGCCTTGAAGAGCTCGGGGAGGTCAAGGAGCATGATGAAGTCATTGGTGTCCACCGAGCATAGAGGAAGAGTAGTCTTTGAGGTGAGCTTGAGGTAGCATTCTCTAGAAGAAACATCATTGGAGGTGATGTCATTGATGACGTTCAAGACTAGAGTGACATGTCTTCCCTTCCTCACCATTACTTGCTTCTTCCCGCCATGCGCTGAAGATTATGACATCTTGAACAAGTGGAGTTAGAAGAAGAACTAGGGATGGTAGTACAAAAGTATTGCTAAATAATAGATCTAAATATCACTAGAGAGGAGGTGGATAAAAGAGCAAGTGAAGTGTGAGTAGAATGGGTGGATTGGGGTCCTTTTTATAGAAAATCAATGACTTACTCAGTTGAACTTTTCATTGACTGAGAGCCCTATAGCTCTCTTCCGATGCTCCTCATAATGGCTAGTTCGGTCAACTATTGTAGTTTGAAAAAATGACCGTTAGTTGAAGGATTTATTCGAAAATTTTCTCAAACGAGGGGCCTTCTTGCAAAAAAAAACAGTTCACAAATTTTTTTAAGGGAATTCAGTTAAAAAACACCTTGTCAGTCGAGGGTTCCAACGAGTGGAACTCGGTCGACAATTTTGTCGACAGAGAATCATCTCAGTCCACATGATGTTCGACCAAACAAGAGTTTGTGAGTATTTTTTAGCTTGTTTATATATTTGTGCATGATAATAAATTATTGTGACTAATCAAAGAAGCATTGTTAGAATCTTATGCAAATAACATGAGATTCACTTAAGAATTTTTAGCATATATAGCAACGAGTATATTTTCTAGGGGAGTAACAAGTAAGTCAATATCATCCTCTTTAATTAAAAATTGTCAAGTTTAGTTGTAATTCAAACACTAAGAACAATTTCTCAACCATTTGCAAAGGATGTTAAGCCCTGAAATGATATGAAAATCCCTTAGGTTCATAGTGGGATTAATAGATTGATCTCATAAAGGTATTTTAAGTTATAATTGGTGTAGAGAAACTGATTAAGAGCAAAAATATATGCACATTATAAAAAAAAAATTGTGAGCTTAAAATACTAAGGTACTTCAAAATATTTATGAGGTAATTTTGTGAACAATCTTTTTATTCCACAAATAATATATTATAGTGTTCACAATTTTTTAGAGAAATACAATCATTTTTCCTTTTGATATTTTCCTATGAATGATGTTCATTCTTTTACTCATAGCACATTTGAGAATTTTGCAACATTACTTATGCCATAAGTTTTACCTTTGAAGCTTTCTCCAAATGTGACCTTGTTTCCATGTGCGTAGAAGTCTTCTCATTTTGGTCATTTTTGGGGCAATCTTTATAGACCTCCAAAGTATAAATTTTTGGTCCTGACATAGTGGTCCTTTTGGTTAGGATCATTTATTAAGACTTTTTGGAATAGCTAACTGGAAGAGTTTAAAAGGATTGATTATAATCACAAGTTTATTGATAGTTTCTTTACAGAATGATACTCGATCGACAATTTGTTCAACCGAATGATATTTCGGTCGAGCTATTGTTTTAGGTGGAATGATTTTCCACGAAATATATTTTTCACAGAACCATTCTTGGTCGACTATCTTTTTGACCAAAGAGAGTCTCAGTCGAGGACTTTGTGTCGAGGGTTTCTGTGTATTGTATCAATTTTGAGCAAAGCATGTTGTTATTTCCAATCAAATCATACAAAAATATGCAAGTTAAGGCTTTGTTTAGTTGATATTTTTAGGTCAAATCTCAACTAAGTGTTCAACATTTCTAAGTTTGAGGTTTTGGAACCCAAACTAGATGCTTATCCTTATTTTTCTTGTAAGAGCATGAAAATGAATAATTTCCAAGATGTAACAATAATGACAACAAATGAAATCATTTCATTTCTCTTTTTAACATTATATTCATGAGATAGATTATTTTTAGGTACATACATGACTTTTGTTTTGGGTTCTTGAGTCTTTTTAGGTCTAGGTTTTTGGTATGATTTATCTTTGGGCAATAACCTAGGCCTCTCCTCCCAGTTTGGCCAGATGAGTCCTTTAGGATTTATCAAGAATGTCTTTATTTTTCAAGCTACTAATACCCTTTTACAACTTAGCAATTTCATCCATTCTCTTTTTAATGTCTAATTTTGCTTGATCTATATTAGATAACAAACTATCTCTTTCTTTGACAATATCATCATAATCCGAATGAGTACATAGAATAGGTTGAGTTTGAAGACCATTTATCTTGACAAGCAATTCAACCTTTTCTTGGAAAAGACAATTATTGTTAGTTTCTAGAGCAAGCAACTTAATATTGCAATCATTAATAGATTATTTCAAAGTAGCTTTTTCAGACATAAGACTTTCCTTTTCAAAAGTAAGATCATTCAATTTAGCATACAAATCTTCATTGGTTTTTGTAAGCCTTTTTTATTTCTTTTTACAATCAACATATTTATCATGTAATTCTTCAATACCAGTGACTAACTTTTCTTTCTATAAATCAAGAATACTTTCCTCATTTTCTTCTTCATTTGTTGTTGCAATGAAACATCTTATCATGTCTTCTTTGGTCATGAGACATTCCACTTCCTCCTAACTCTTGATATCATCGCTTGAGTCATCCCAAGCTACTTTGTAGGCTTTTAATTTCTTCTTGAGAGAAGATTTCTTTCCCTTCTTGACTTTGGGACACTCATTTTTTAAATGTCCCTTCTTACCACATTCAAAGCACCTAAGGGAAGAAGAAGAAGAAGCAGAAGAATTTTTGTTAGTTTTAAACCTTTTATATTGCTTACCATTTACAATGAGTGCCTCTTTTTCACTATCTTATCCACTTGTTTCATTGCTTTCTTTAGTTGATGACATAAAAGAAATTTCCTTCCTTTTCTCCTTCTTGTATTCAGCTTCCAATCTTTTTTCTTCTTCAAGAGTTACCTCATGAGTCTCTAGATTTCCAATGAGCTACTCCATCCTCATTGTAGTGAAATCATTAGATTCTTCAATGGCTGTCAACTTTGGCTTGTATCGTGGAGGTAACGATCTAAGAATTTTGGAGACTTGATATTCTTCACTTATATATTTTCCTAATGCACTTAAACTGTTAACAATGGAAGAAAATCTTGCATACATTTCACTAATAGATTCATTAAATAACATACAAAATTGTTTACACTTTTGTTTAAGCATATTAATTTTAGTGTTTTTAACTTGGTTAGTTCCTTCATGTGTTATGGAGAGTTTATGCCATATATAATAAGTTGTATCACATCAAGATATTCTATTAAACTCACTTACAGAAATAGAACAATATAAAATTCTTACCGCCTTTGCATTTAATTGAACTTGTTTTACTATATTTGGATCCCATGTTGCGTATTCTTTCGTCGGAAGTACATAGGGTGTAGATACCATCCGCCAAAGGTCCAAGCTTACTCCTTGGAATTAAAATTGCAACCTTCTCTTCCAATAAATGTAGTTGCTTCCATCAATGGGTGGTGGCTGGCTCACGTAGGTTCTTTCAAGGTTGAGGTTGTGAAGTACACCATCCCCCATTCTTCAAGACATGTTATGGCTCCTTGAAGACCTTCTCTGATACCAATTGAAAGATCTAGAGGGGGGTGAATAGAATTTTTTTAATAATTTAAAGCTAATTGAAACCATTGAACGATCTAGGAGTAGTTAAGGAGAACAAAGTACAATATAGAAGAAATAGATTGGAAGAAAGAAAATACTTATCCAATGAAGTATAATGATTTGATCCTATATCAAGAAAATACTTATCCAAAGAAGCTATATGTGGTAGCTAGGAGATTGTAACTATAGGACACAACTCTTGAGCACAAGGATGAAGATGGCAAGTGAATTTTAGCTTTGTTTCTCTCAATAGTGAATGCTTAAATGTAGCTTAGGTGCTTTAGGTTTCCTAAGGCCTCTCCTATATATAGGAATGACTTTCAAGTGTCTAGGAACATTCTACGGAGTGTCTAGAGTGTTCTTAGTGCTTAACTAGCTGTTAGGTGTACATTAGTTGGCTAGAAGTTGCTAATTTGTTTGTGTTTGAAAAGAACAATCCAGAACCATGCTCGGTCAACAATTTGGTCGACGGAACTGTGCCTCCATCGAGATTTTCTTTGAATGAGCCTGGGTTTAAGGAAAAAGTATTGTAACATCTATTTTCAACTCCCAACTACCAACCACCCAATCTAACGGTCACAAGCTTTAGACTGAAGCTTACTTGGTCGATATTATTTTAGACCAAAGATTATTTTAGAGCACAACTGTGTAAGTTGTTGAATAATGCTCTCAAGTTTGAACGAGGTGGTTCTCAGTCGACAAGAACTTTGACTGAGTGTGTTTCAGTCAACAAGTTCTTCGACCAAGAGTGTCCCTTTTTTAGACTTTTGAATCACCTACTAAATGTGTGTTTCAATGTGTGTTGGTGACTCTAACTTTGAGGAAACTTATCTAAGGGTTATAAGTGGGTAGTGAAGATCTAACGCTTGATTTACATGATTTCTAAGTACTTGTAGGTTATATTTTTGTACAAGTGTTTACTTTTGAGTACAATCATAAACATTTATACAATTAATCACATTTGATCTACAATTTGCATTGAACTTCATCTTCCCTCTTAGTAGGATTTCCTTATTTCTTTGAACCCTAAAATGCTCAAATAACATGTTAGATCCACAAGTGTGAAATGTTTGTTATCATCAAAATAGAGGGTATATTAATGTCCAATTTAGCCAACACTTTGGTGTTATCAACCCAATTACACTTAAAGATTTGAATTCTAAAATCTACATAGTCAAACTTCCATATGTCTTTAATGACACTGTAATGTCACATTTTAGCTTCACATAGACTCTTATCCTTCACTGACCGCACATTGTTTGATGACGATCTTATCATCTTAACCCTTTGTGTATATGAAAACCCATTTATGTCAAACCCTTCGTAAGACATAACATTCATTTTTGGTTTAAAGGCGAGGCATTTTATACTTTCAGCAACATTATTTGGTGTTTGAGATAATTGACATAAGACTTTATCTTCAAACCACCTAATATATGTATTTTTATGATCTCTAGCAAGCCACATTGAATTGGCTTGAGGATATTTTGTCTGGATGAAATTGGTATGTTTGATGATATAAATAGAAACTTTGTCAATGTTGTGTAAAATCTAGAAGTGAGCTTGTTCCCACAACTCAAAACTGGTTATTTTCACTCGTGCTCCTAAAGTCCCTTTGTCTGAGTATTCCTAAAATTCTTGTCATTTACAAGAGCTTCATTACAACTCAAAAAGTCAATGGAAAAGTTCATAACCTCCATCACCACATAACCCTCAATAATACTCCCTTCAGGTCGATATCAATTTTGAACATCACCTTTAAAATCAGTCATGTATGGTTCAAAAGGATATATCCAATGTAAGAACATTGGACCCAACATTTTCACTTCCCTAGTCAAATGGACATAAAGATATACCATGATATCTAAGAATGAAGGAGGAAAATACATCTCAAGCTAGCATAGGGTAACAACCATTTCTCTTTGCAACTTATTGAGATTCTCAAATTAATAACTTTACTGCATAGAGTGTTCATGAAGAAACAAAGTCTGGTGATTGCAAACCTTACATGCTTTGACAGTATATATCGAACTGTTATGGGAAATATTTGTTGAATCAGAGTGTGAGAATCATGATATTTAAGACATATCAGCTTCAGATCTTTCATTGATACCAATCCATAGATATTAGAAGAGTATCCATGTGGTACCTTAACATTAAGAAAGCACTCACAACAAGTTTTCTTCTCCTTTCTATACAACATGTAACAAGCATGAGGTAAATATATTTTTCAATCACTCCTAACTACTTCTATTAATTTTTTCCTTATTCCCATTTCACATAAGTCCATTCTGGATTTGATGCCATCTTTAGTCTTACATAGTATATTCAACAGAGTACCAATGACGCTATCACAAATATTTTTCTCAACATGCATGACATTGATATAATGCCTAACTACCAAAGAACCCTAATAAGGAAGACCCCAGAATATTGACCTCTTCTTGCATAAATATTTATCACTCTATGTGGGAATGGTACATTGTAATCTCTTACCAAATTCATTGACAAAGTCTTTTAGTCTTTCATAAACAATCTCCCCTAATATAGGTTTAGGGGCACTCCATTCCTCATTCGATCCATTGAACGCTTTGTGAAACCTTCAGTAAGGATGAACGTTTAGAAGAAACCTTCCATGACCAAGATATATGGTCTTGCCACCATGTTTTAGTAATATTGAATCAGTGTTCTCTTCAAACATAGGGCATGCTTTGGATCCTTTTACACTGTATCTAGACTAATTTCCATATGTTGGAAAGTCATTAATAGTTCAAAACAACATATAATGCAAACTAAATGTCTCTCTATGCCAAGCATCATAAGTCATCACACCTTAACCTGAAAGTTTCTTTAAGTCACCAATCATAGGTTAAAGATAAACATTGATATCATTGCCAAGTTGTTTAGGGTCTGATATCAACAATGACAATATAACTGTAATGACCACATTTGTGCTTAATTGGTAAACTAGGGTTTACCTGAATGATTACATGCTTGATTAGACTGAACATAATTTAGACTTGATTAATGATAGTAGATCAATTGTGATGTTTCAAACCTAATAAGAAACTCTAACTATGATTTTATTTTGAAGAATTAGGGTTTGAGAAATGTAAACCCTAATTGGTAAAAATCAGGGTTTTGATAGTACATGAATATAGAATTTGATCAGGATAGCAGTGTGGTAAATGGTTTTTCATATTTTCTACAAATTTTTTATTTAATTGAATTTTGGATATGACATGGATAACTCAATCATGCATATTGGAGAAAAATTTCAGAATATTTTAGTGTTCTTTGAATGTGGTTCTCGGTCAAAGTATACTTCGACCAAAATGCTGACAGAGTGCTTTTCAGTAGTGTAGTGTTTTATTTTTAATTATTTAATGGTAACTCCAAATGATCTTAAATTTTAACTGGAGTATGAAACTCAATCATAAACAACATGTAAAATTTTCATAATTTTTGGATGAGTTTAGACCTTATCAGTAGATGAATTATAGTAATATTTTTATGACAGAAAATTCAGCTGAAATAAGAGAAAGTATAGTGAGGGTCAATGTGCAATTGATCCAAGCAGCTCAATTTCTCTATATGGTCAACCTAACACACAAGGAGCTCTCATAATTTGTGATTCAATCCAGAGAAATGAAATCCTAGAGAGAGAGAGGGAGAGTTAGGGTTTGAGAGGAGAAAGTGATGGAGATGCTGACCTAGGGTTCTGCGGTCTGAGGAATGATGAAATCATGTATGTTTAGCTTCTTTGCATAGACTTTAATGGTGAATCTTCTCTCACATGTCAAGATTCTGTCCCTCCTCTAATTTGATCCAAAATGGTATCAAAACTTCCCATTTTCTCACTCTTTCTTCATAATCCCTCATTTTTAGGGTTTTCGAGTTGAAAGGAAGAAGAATTGGGTGAATTGCTAGGGATTTGATATGAGATCGAGATTTTTAGAGATGAGCTGCATTTTTAAGGTGTTTTCACACCTTAGGGTGAGTGGGAACTTCCTTTAAATAGTATATTGCACAAAAATTGGTTAAATCATCCATAATCTTTAATTGCTTAGTATGTGACTACAAACCTGGAATTATGTGTTTGATCTAAGTTGTTGCAAAATGATATGAAATGGATTCATCCTTTGTTTGGATGAATTTCAGATGATAAAATCATATTATAAATGTATACAATACATCCTAATGAGAATTCCCTAAGTATTCGTAGAGGTTATAAGAGTAAACTGAAATATAGGAAATCTGTCTATGGCTGAAATTTGTTGTATAATTAAATAGAGAAATTTGTTTATCTAGATTCCCTTAGTTATGAATGATTATTTATCTGAATTCATAGTACATATATGTCAGATACTATCTTGGATTTCATTTAAGGTGAATATTGTTTGTTTGATATCTCAGGAAAGAGGGTGAAACCCTAGATGCGAGGAAAGTTGGATATTTGCGAATAGATATCATGAAATCCATTTGAACAGATTTTCTTGACATGATAGACTTTATTTATTCAATTTTATTATTGATGCATGTTATCTCAGTGAATGGCAAGGAAAACCCTAATTTAGCTCAATTCAAGGATTACATACAAATGTTGATTGTATATGACTTGTTTAAAGCAATATGTATTTAGTGGATGTTTATGACATATTAAATCCTTATGAGAGCCATGTGATAAGTGAATGAGGTAAATGAAACCATAAGGATAGGGTGTTCAATGAATCAAGTATTTTAATATCAATGATCTCAGTATGAGATGCACAACCTAGGATTTGGGTCGATGTGCACGTTTTCCAAGAAAGTGCAAATAATTTATGGGTGAAAATGACGATTACTCGTATGCCTAGTAATTAGCTCTCATCAGTATATTAAGATATTTAATTGCATGATTATAGTGTATAAGTGTCAAATGGACATGCATTATGTTTATTTCAGTATTTCAGTCTGCCTGCATGTATAGTATGTTGATTTCTCAGTATATTACAATGTTTTGAATATACTGCTCTGCCAAGTTTAGAATGGCATACATGTTGTATTATAACTTCAAATAAGTAGATGCGACAGCATAGAGATACCAGAGTCAAGTATAAGTAATAGAAAGGTACAATGTAGAAAGAGTTTTCTAGGAATAATAAAATAATAGACTTAAGAGCCCTGAACACCGTAGAATCCCTATGAGAGGTCTGCGCCTTAGGGATGAAACAACTTAACCCTGGCATTGCATCTAGTATATGGGGGGAAGAACGTACCAACAGGTGGTATGGGGTACTAAGCCCTAGTGGAAGTCTCCTTAAATTACAGAATGTAGTGTCCAACATCAACCAGAGATCCTGGTGGCACTAGAGTACAGAAAAAGCCAATAGGTGGCTTGACTCTTTGCCTATGTACTCAAGTTAGAGGAGGAGTCCAGTTTTTATGGCATAATAGATGTGCTGAGGCCAGAGAGCCATTTTCCTATTGCAGACCAGAGAGTAGTCAGACTTAGCATTCTTGGGTGTATTCGCTAAATCTTGTACGGTGAGATCGTAGTTCATTACGAGTCTTCATATCTAGAGTACACTGCATATGATCAGGGCATAAGCTATAATATGTTCATATAGGTTTAAATAGTTTCTTATAAGTAAGAAAGGCTAAGAAATATTCAAGTACAGTTTCCCAGCAATTATTCTTTGTATGTTTTTGAATTATTAGTTCTCTTTGAAATTAATCTAGCATGCTCATATATTGATTTGCCCTTGTTGATATCTAGAGTATCCTACCATATTTATGATTGTCAATGATCAATCTCTTTAAAGCTTACTGGTGTTATAATTGATATCACTTGCTCAAAGTATATATGTAATTATATCAGTGTTTTAGACTATTTCTTTGAAGTACTCATTCACTGAGCGAGTAGGCTCACTCTTCTACTCAAAATTTTAGGGAAATCAAATGGACTTGAAGAAGGTCAAAAAAGCATCAGAGTAGATCTACCACAAGAGTTAAGTCTGAGTATAGTTAAGTTCAGTCGGTCCCTGTCACTCTAGGTCCTTGTATAGATGTGAGAGAGTTGTGAATGATGTTTGTATCTTTGTTTCCTTAATAAGAGAGAATGCATTTGATTATCATGTTGTATGTACATGCAAGTGTGAGAAACAAAATGAATGTATGGATGCGTATCATTAATGTTGAGATCATATTAGAGTAATCAAGGATTAATTCTCTTATAAAGTTTGTTTATGTGATTGAATGAGAGAAAACAAAGAGTTTGAAAAAGAAAAAAAAAGTTAAGGGTGATCTTTGTATTATGATAAATCCTCAATTTATGCCCTAATCTCATGATAAGTAGTAATTGTGATTTCGGGGTGTAACAACTTTGGTATTAGAGCTTAGGCTGAGTTGTCAGGGACCATTAAGTTAGTAAATTAGAGTCATAAGTGAGGCAGATAGGATATGTTATGATGTTAGATCTAGGGATTTGAGTATTTTTATATCCTAGTCCGGTATCTGAGTACTTAGATCAACCAGTATCAAGATACTCTGTCTATTCTTTCATGTATAGCCTGGTCAGGTATACAGTGAAAGGATGGTCTAGAGAGGAACCCTAGAAATGTTACGGTTAGAAACAAGATAAGTAACATGAATTAAGAGCATAAATATAAAATGAAATAGAATTTTCATTTGATATTGTTGTTTTATTAGAGATGAATAGAAAAGCTCCTATATGTTTGAATTTAGATATTCAATATTTTGAAATATATATGGGTCTTTAAGATTTGTTGTACACTTTAGAGTTGTAGCATTTATTGATTACATTCTTTGTATCAAGTATACTAGAAATGATCTTTGAATGAGTTTTCCTAAGTGGATAAGTTTTCTTCCACACATTTGAGATGAATAGGAGTTGAGTAATCCTGAGTAGCTCTTGGCTTTAGGACTACATGTTCGGCCTGGTCTGGCTGGCAGGGTGGTTTATTGGGATCTAATGACTCCTATTAAAAATACAATAAGAGTAGACTTTGGATAAATTAGACCCACATCATAGTGAGAATGTACATACACTAAGATTTTGAAACATATGGGAAAGATTAGAATAGCTAAGAATCAATTGGAACTGATATCTGAGATCCAACTTTGGAGCCTCATATTAGAAACCCTTAATTGCAAATAAAGGAACACGGCATAAGGTTTAGATTAAGTTTAATTATTAGTATTATATGAACTCTAAATATGAAATATGGAAAATATATGAGAAAAGTATGTAAGGGGCCAAGATAGTAAGAATCAATCATGAGAAATGGATTATATAAATGAGTACAATGTTTTTATGTACTCCAAAGAAAAGGTAAAATAGAAGAAAAGAGCTAAGTATACAATAAGTACATAGAAGTGAAGAGTCTTCAGAAGAGTTAAAGTTAAGAGAACTAGATGAGCATGTAAATCATAAAACTAGGATAAGAAACTTAGCTGAAACAAAGAGAAATGTTGGAAACAATGAGCTTGATTAAGGAATGAGGGTTATGATATAATTGAGACATGGAATGTATACCTTTATTAATACGTTTAATACATTCATCCTTCCTGCCTTTGGATTCTAAGTCTCTATAGAACAACAAACTAGTTTCTAAAAGAAGAACAAAAGTGTAGCTAAATAAATGAATAAGTCATTCAAAGGTAGACTATATTCAAGAAGGAAAAACTTGATTGAAAGAGAAACTATGTTTCACCCATGCATGAGCCATTTTATTTAAAATGAAGGATATGTAATGTATTAAACATGAGGTGATACTAATAGATAGATTATTGATTTAGAATTTCAACTTATTAGTTGAAGGATAAAAGGAAATATATGCAACATGGTATACATGATCATACACATAAAAGAAGCAACATGATCAATAGAGAAAACTAGAAGTTAAAGATGACAAGTGGAATAGTAGTATATGGTAAGGGAATTATGCAAAGTAAAGAAGGGTTGGAAACATAATGGAGTAATATAGATTATAAAAGAAAGAGGTTGCGAGATTCAAGAAAGTGCTAATTAGTCAAGTATCCTTGTTGATAATTAATTAAATCTACATATGAGAAATGTATTATTGAATGTTTGAAGATAAGAATTCTAAGTCTCAAAATCATCTTCTCTTTCATATCTTCCTTAATGAGATCAATGCGTTAATGAAGTGATAAGAAAATTAATCATATATGATGCATAACCACCGTGATAGAGACATCTAGTAAATGTAATAATGAAACACAATATGATGATGAAACCCTAGCAGGGTAATCGAGAATGTACTCTATCTGAATGGCCATGTAAGAGAAAGGAAATTCAATCGATAAGATAAAGAAGACTTTAGTAAAACTTGTTAGATCCATAGTTTGAATTTCAAATTAAGGGAGAAAAGTCACATCACAATAATGTCATGCTTCTGATAAGGACCAAACTCTAGAATGTTTAGAGTTGTAGTAGTTCAAGGGATGTCACTAGTGATTTGACCTTGAATACTAGCATCTCTATAAAACAAGATCATGAGATTTGCACTATGAGAAATAAACTAGCATTGATAGTAATCTAGGGTTTAAAGATAGCTAATCTGAAAGGTAGATAAACAATATGGAAATAATTCAGAGTAAAGAGTAAGATATAAATTTGAAAGTTAACAAGCATGTTTTGAACAAAAGGAGAAATACAATATGAGTGAAGTGCGATATGAGATAAATTCTTGCAGTGATAGCAAGAATGATGAATAATCTATTTGTACCTTATATGTTAAAATTTTAGGAATGTTTAATCTACATGATTAAAATGAGAAGGATAAGTAGCAAAAAGTAAGTAGTAGTGAATGAGGAGAGAGATAAGAGAAAACAATGGCTTTTAGTAATATGTGAATTTAATTTTTGAAGTATAATTTGTTGAAGGTATATTAAGGGATGTAAATTGGTTCTACGTATGATTTCAGTGTACATGTGTAAGCAATATGTTAATTAAAGGTGTCTGATAGTTGTAGTCATTCATACTAGTAATCCATCTTAGTATTGTACAATTGTGGTATGGTGATATGGGTCAAATGATGATAAAACAAATGAAGGGTTACCCTGAATAAGGTAGTCTTACCTATTCATGCATATGAATAGAAGGAATGATAACCATATTGTATTGACATGTAACCCTAATGAGGTATAGCTTGTTATACCTTGCTTTAATATAACTAAGTGATGGTAATTGGGTATGAATATTCCTTGAATGACTAATACAATCATCGAGGACTTTGTTACTGTTGTTGAAACCCTAGTATGCTATAACCCAATGGTTACACCTTGAATTTTGTGTGGGTTCATACTTGAGAATAATATGGAATGTGATGGTAAGGCTTCACCTTATACATCCATGATGCAATGGGGATGCCATGAGTAGTATTATACAATTGATGTTGAATATAGTCTTCCAACTCATGACTGCTTTGCTATTTGAGTAGCACAATAGTAATATTCAAAACAACATAGTGAACTCTCTTTAGTGACTCAGAGGTAAGATAAAACAATAGTACATATTGAGTTGTATGAATTGAGATGGTTGTTTCAAATTATCAATGTTGGGGTAACACCTCAAGAGTATGAAAATATTGAAATGGGTGTTTCTCTCTCTCTGCTATGATTGATTGTGGCATAGAGAATTTGTTTGTTGTCATTGAGAACTATTTCAAACATGTTGTGATTAGAAAAGAAATGAAGGACTTAATGTTGAAAACTGCATTCAAGTATGAAATACAAGAATGTAATGACATGTAAGATTTTATAAGCTTAAAATAAACCATGAATGTATTTTTTTTGTGTATTTATGTTTCGGGGAAGAAACTTTTTAAGGGGGTGAGAATCGTAATGACCACATTTGTGCTTAATTGGTAAACTAGGGTTTACCTGAGTGATTACATGCTTGATTAGACTGAACATCATTTAGACTTGATTAATGATAGTAGATCAACTATGATGTTTAACCTAAGAAGAAACTCTAACTATGATTTTAGTTTGAAGAATTAGGGTTTGAGAAATGTAATCCCTAATCGACAAAAATTAGGGTTTTGATAGTACATGAATATGGAATTTGATCAGGATAGAAGTGTGGTAAATGATTTTTCATATTTTCTACAAATTTTTATTTAATTGAATTTTGGATATGATATGGATAACTCAATCATGCATATTGGAGAACAATTTTAGAATATTTGAGCGTTCTTTGAATGTGGTTCTCGGTCAAACTATACTTTGACCAAAATGCTGATAGAGTGCTTTTTAGTAGTGTTGTGTTTTATTTTTAATTATTTATTGGTAACTCCAAATGATCTGAAATTTTAATTGGGGATCATAAATTCAATCATAAACAACATGTAAAATTTTAATAATTTTTGGACGCGTTTATACCTTATCAGTAGATGAATTATAATAATATTTTTATTGCAAAAAATTCTGCTGAAATAAGAGAAAGTATAGTGAGGGGTCAATGTGCAATGGACCCAAGCAGCTCAATTGCTCTATATGGTCAACCTAACACACAATGATCTCTCATAATTCGTTATTCAATCTAAAGAAATGAAATCTTAGAGAGAGAGGGAGAGTTAGGGTTTGAGAGGAGAAAGTGATGGAGATGTTGACCTAGGGTTTTACGGTCTGAGGAATGATGAAATCATGTAAGTTTAGCTTCTTTGCATAGACTTTAATTGTGAATCTTTTCTCACATGTCAATATTTAGTCCCTCCTCTGATTTGATCCAAAATGGTATCAAAACTTCCCCTTTCCTCACTCTTTCTTCATAATCCCTCATTTTTAGGGTTTCTGAGTTAAAAGGAAGAAGAATTGGGTGAATTGCTAGGGATTTGATATGAGATCGAGATTTTTAGGGATTAGCTATGTTTTTAACGTGTTTTCATAGATTAGGATGAGTGGGAACTTCCTTTAAACAATATATTGCATGAAAATTGGTTAAATCATCCATAATCTTTAATTGCTTAGTATGCGACTACAAACCCTGAATTGTGTGTTTGATCTAAGTTGTTGCAAAATGATATGAAATGGATTCTTCCTCTGTTTGGATGAATTTAAGATGATAAAAGTATATTAGAAATGTGTACAATACATCCAAATGAGAATTCCCTAAGTATTCGTAGAGGTTATAAGAGTAAACTGAAATATAGGGACTCTGTCTATGACTGAAATTTGTTGTATAATTAAATAGAGAAATTTGTTTATCTGGATTCCCTTGGTTATGAATGATTGTTTATCTAAATTCACAGTACATATATGTCAGATAGATACTATCTTAGATTTCATTTAAGGTGAATAGTGTTTATTTGATATCTCAATAAAGAGGGTCAAACCCTAGATGCGAGGAAAGTGGGATATTTGTGAATAGATATCGTGAAATCCATTTGAATGGATTTTCTTGACATGATAGACTTTATTTATTTAGTTTTATTATCGATGCATGTTATCTCAATGAATGGCATGGAAAACCCTAATTTAGCTCAATTCGAGGATTTCATACATATGTTGATTGTATATGACTTGTTTAAAGCAATCTGTATTTAGCGGATGTTTATGACATATTAAATCCTTATGAGAGCCATATGATAAGTGAATGAGGTAAATGAAACCCTAAGGATAGGGTGTTAAATGAATCTAGTATTTTGATAGTATGAGATGCACAACCCAAGATTTGGGTCGATGTGCATGTTTTCCAAGAAAGTGCAAATAATTTATTGGGTGCAAATGACGATTACTCGTATGCCAAGTAATTAAATATCATCTGTATATTAAGATATTTAATTGCACGATTCTAGTGTATAAGTGCCAAATGGACATGCATTATATTTATTTAACTATTTCAGTCTGCCTGCATGTATAGTATGTTGATTTCTCAGTATATTACAGTGTTTTGAATATAGTGCTCTGCCAAGTTTAAAATGATATACATGTTGTATTATAACTTCAAATAAGTAGACGTGACACCATAGAGATACCAGAGTCAAGCATAAGTAAGAGAAAGTTACAATGTATAAAGTGCTTTCTAGGAATAATAAAATAATAGACTTAAGAGCCCTGAACACCGTAGAATCCCTATGAGAGGTCTACGCCTTAGGGATGAAATGACCTAACCCTGGTGGTGTGTCTAGTACACGAGGGTTGGAATGTACCAATAGGTGGTACGGGGGACGAAGCCCTAGTGGAAGTCTCCTTAAATTACAAAATGTAGTGCCAAACATCAATCAGAGATCATGCTGGCACTAGAGTACAGAAAAAGCCAATAGGTGGCTTGACTCTCCGCCTGTGTGCTCAGGTTAGAGGTGGAGTCTAGTTTTTATGACATAATAGATGTGCTGAGGCCAGAGAGCCATTTTCCTGTTGTAGACCAGAGAGTAGTCATACTTAGCATTCCCGGGTGTGTCCGCTAAGTCTTGTAAAGTGAGATCGTAGTTCTCTATGAGTCTTCATATGTAGAGTACACTGCATATGATTAGGGCATAAGCTAAAATATGTTCATATAGGTTAAAAGACTTTCTTATAAGTAAGAAAGGCTAAGAAATATTCAAGTACAGTTTCCCAACAATTATTATTTGTATATTTTTTAATTATTAGTTCCCTTTGAAATTAATCAAGCATGCTCATATATTGATTTTCTCTTGTTGATATCTAGAGTATCCTACCATATTTATGATTGCCAATGGTCAATCTCTTTAAAGCTTACTGTTGTTATAATTGATATCAGTTGCTCAAAAGTATATTTGTAATTATATTAGTGCTTTGGACTATTTCTTTGAAGTACTCATTCACTGAGAGAGTAGGCTCACCCCTCTACTCAAAATTTTTAGGGATATCACATGGACTTGAAGAAGCTCAAAGCATCAGAGTAGATCTACCACAAGAGTTTAGTATGAGCATAGTTAAGTGCAGTCAGTCCCTGTCACTCTAGGTCCTTGTATAGATGTGAGAGAGTTGTGAATGATGTTTGTATTTTTGTTTCCTTAATAAGAGAGAATGCTTTTGATTATCATGTCGTATGTACATGGAAGTGTGAGAAACAGAATGAATGTATGGATGTGTATCATTAATGTTGAGATCATATTAGAGTAATCAAGGTTTAATTGTCTTGTAAAGTTTGTTTATGTGATTCAATGCGAGAAAACAAAGAGTTTGAAAAAGAAGAAAAAGTTAAGGGTGTTCTTTGTATTATGATAAATCCTCAATTTTATGCCCTAATCTCATGATTAGTGGTAATAGTGAGATTGGGGTGTAACAATAACGTACTTATTTTTCATACACAACCAGGGAGGAAGATTGTATATAACAACCATAACATGCCAAGTGCTATGTTGGTTTCTCAATGTTCCATATGGATTCATCCCATCAGTACAAAGCCCAAGTCTTAGATTCCTAACTTCTTCACTGAATTCACAGTTCAATAAATCAATCTTCTTCCATTGTGGGGAATCAGACGCATGTCGTAGGATCCCATTATTGTTTTTCTTAACCTATGCATGCCACCTTAAATTCTCCACATCCATTGAATTGTCAAACAAGTGTTGAAACTATAGTATCATAGGTAGGTACCACATCAACTTGGCAGGAGATCCAGTTTTGGACTTCCCTAAAGTTGTCATTTTATACCTTGACACCCCACATTTTGGACAATCTTTCAAATCGACATAGTCCTTTTGAAATAACACATAGTCATTCGGGCATCCATGTATCTTCTTAGCCTTCATTCCCATTGGGCATAACATTTTTTTATTTTGTATCTTGAGATTGGAAGCTCGTTGCCTTCGGGAAGTATTTTTCAATAAAGAGAACAATGATGTGAAGCTTTTGTCTCACCATTATTGTTAGCCTTTGGATTATACAATCTCAACATAGTGCTCAGCTTCGTAAACTTAGTACAACCTATGTATAACAGCCTCTTAGCATCATGTACCATGTTCCTAAATAAGAAAGGTGGATCACTGTGCTCTACCCCACAACTATCTAGCACCACATCAACCATGTCTATCTGAATCAGTTCGTTTACAACTACATCATAGATGGAAATTTCTTCTATAACACAAGTGTTGCTATCGATGTCTATTGATCACATAGTTGAAATCACTCCATGCCACTACCATTTTGTATAGCCCCATGCAATCATGTTGCACATGACATGACTTTTGATTTCTTCACCAGTGTTGACTTTCAAGTCGTTAACTCAAAGTCTAACGGACAATAGAACCTATCTCCAAGTTATTTTCTATGTTCCTCTACAAATTTTATAAATTGATAAAGACCAATAATAAACTCTGGGGTGCAGTGATTTGAAATGGACATTCATAATCTACCCATAATATGATCAAAGAGAAAACAAATATTAGGGTTTAGGGTTTACAAATTAAGTTAAGGATTTATAGATAGATTAGGTTTTATTATTTTGGATTTGGGTATAAGGGTTTATAAATTAGGTTTTATTATTTTCATATTAGGGTTTAAGGTTTATAGATTAGGGTTTACGGTTTAGTAATGAATGTGTGTACCACCTATTCAATTGTTGAACACCTAATCTCACTAGTAAGTGTATAATGCATTTTTAGTTTTCAAGAAAATTTCAACAACACTTCCCCATAGCTCTCCAAGTACATCGATGAAGATGAGAAAATGTCTACCAACATATGTAATTAGAGATCGATGGGGATGTACTGACTAAACATCTTGAAAATTGAATATACATTATACACTTACATCCTAAGTGAGAATAAGTGTGTAAGAAAGTCCCAAATGGGGGACTATCCAATATTTACTTCTAATGAGTAAATATTGAACGAGTTTCTAGGACAACAAAATACATGTATATATATTGTCATTCTTGTACCTATGATCATATTTTCATCATTCCTATCCTAGGTTTAATATAACATCATTTAATTCAATTCATTCTTCCATTTGGGTTACTTCATTCATGCATCATTAACCCTAATTATCAATATTAATCAACTACACAAAGCTGAAGAGCAATTATTGAACTAAGTTAAATCAATCATTAACAAGAAAGAAAGAAATTAATATTAGTTAATTAAGGTAACTAATAAATCACAATTAATTTTTATGAAAACCCTAACAAGAAAAAAACTCTAACAAGAATGAATCACCATTAACTATTCAATTTGCACTAATAGGAAAGTAACAAAATAATAATTTATCCATACAACATTCAAATTGATCAATGCACCCAATTAAGAACTAACTAATTTTTACAAATAATCAAATTAATTTAAGAAGCAATTCAATCACTGTATCATCAAAAACTAATTAATTTATCATTAGGAAATTTATCAATCAAATGTAAAATACCATTAATCATTCATTTTTCTAAACATAATTATAAATTCTAATTAGATATACAACTATAATTTAGTGACCTAGAATAATACATAATAATGCATTTTCATAGAAAATCATAATACAATGTAGAATTTAATGACCTAAATTTTATACATGCATTTTCATAAGAAAGTAACATACATGTAAAAGTGGGCATTTAAGGGTTTAAATACTCACCACAATGGTGGAGCAAGCTATGACAACAGTGTACGGAGGTGGAGGTGGAGGTAGTCATAGCTAGAGCATGATGGAACAATGGAGGTGAAGCCAACACGACGGTAGATGGAGTAGGCTGGAGCAAGGCAGATGTAGTCACTAGCGAGGTGGCTCAGTATGGCAGTAGCAGCAGTATGGAAGAGGTGGCATGGTAGCGGTTGGAGCAAGGTAGCAGCAGGATGGAAGGAAAAATCTCTAGAGCTAGGAGGAAGAGGGTGATGAAATAGAAGATTGAGGGAAAGAAACATTTCGCGGGTGCTATTAAGTGAACTTATTCATCAGTTGTTAAATGAAACTGACGCCTCATAACTTAATCATCGGTTAATCAAATAAAACCGACACATAAACTGGTGTTGACAACATGGTCATGCATACCAGCACGACTGTGTTTGTAACTTCATCGTCGGTTTTGAAAGGATTAAACTGACAAAAGAGACCCATCCCCAAACAAAAAAGTCAGTCTCAATAAGGTATTTAAGTCGTCAATTTCCCAAAGGAACCGATGACGCAAAAGAAATTTGAGGGGGATATTTTCACAATCAAAAGGCACGAAAGCACTTAGATGTCAGTTTAATATCTAAAATTGATGATAGAGACCCTTCAACAAATAAAAAAAGTGGGCCTCTGTAAGGGAATTGTGTCGTTGGTTCTTCCTAGTAACAGATAGCTTAGAAGCAATTTGGGGGGGATTATTTTATTTACTGGGACATGGTGCAACTTCTGTTTCATCTACTCAAATAAAAATTGATGCTAAATGCAAAAAAATTTTAGGCAAACATTTTTCCTTAAAATTTTGAATTTTGTAGGTTATCTAAGATGTCAAATTCATTTAAACGTCACTAAAATTGTAGTAAAAGTAGTATATGTGTCTTTTATAAATTGGCAAGACTTGACAAATGGTGACAAATTTTCTTCAGAATCGACGTTATTAGTAGTATGGTGTCAGTTTTTTTTGTAGCTCACGTTAGCAAAAGTGACTTTAGACATCATAAATGTACTAGTCAATTAAGTGAGTAAAAATAAATGAGAAAGCATTCATGTGTCTTACATGTGACTATACTAGAGCAACATAAACATGTTGCTGGGAAATAAGGCATCTACCATCACTATCTAGGAGTAGGAACATATAGACATATCTCCAAAACATGGTGAGCAAGAACATTTACACGCCTTCTCTAATATATGAGTTGAGCAGGAACATAAACATGTCTTCTCTAGGAAGGACAAGATATACCTCTACTCTAATAATTTCATTGGTAGGAATTAATACCTCTACACCAAATTCAAAAGTCTGGGAATCTTTGCATCCACATAGAATCACATATAACACACTATACCAGTAGTCACCACATGATTTAAATCAAAATAGTATCCAATTTTAAATTCAAAAATATGAGGGAATGATGCATCCTTTAAATATGAAGACGAGTCTGAGGATCAATAAAAGAAGATCCACTAATTTTAGGGATGGATTAGAACCAAGAAAAAAAAACATACAAATAGAAAACAATTTGTGAAAGTAGATTTATTAATACATTAGGGTTTTGAAACAGTTATACATGCTATACTTTAATTTTGAATAGTAGAAGGAAACATACCTTTAACTCAAATGGTTGGCTCTGAAACAGTTATACATTCTCAATAGTCCAGTTCCCTCACACCTACACATTCTATACTTTCATAGATTAGGGTTCAATTATGTATCCTATTGTGAAACCCTAAAAATTCAACCTTTGAAAAACCTTAGACTAGTTCATAATTTAAATCGATCGATAGAATCATATGTTACTTATTCAAAGATTGATTTATTATTTTTCTATGTTCATAACTTTGTTCACTATAATCTTCCTCAATTATTGATTAAAGAGTAGACAGGTTGAAACCCTAGAAATCATGCCTTTGATACATCAAAATCATACATAAAAACAAAAGCAAAACATAAAAAACAATTATACAATTCTAAAACATATGTTTTTTTATTTTTGGAGCTTGTAGTAATAAGTTGTGAATTTTACAATTAGGAAACATATTGCTAAGTTGACCATATAAGCTTTGCATTGGCATTCTTGACCTTAGAACATGACATGGCATATTTGTCCCATGTACATTCGATCATACATGTGACAAATGAAATTAGATGTTTGTCAGAAGTCTAGGATACCGATGTGAGGAGAAAATATACTAGAAGAAATTGAGGGTTAAAATGTAAAATGGGGGTCAACTTCTTGCCTCTCCTACACGTTCCATGGTCATAAGCTAAGAGCAGTAGTTGTGGGTCAAAATTGGGAGAAACCACTGCGATCAAGGGTTTGCCATTCTGACAAAATGAATAGGAATAAGAGGAGTTGTGGTGGTTTACCCAAAGGTCATGTCGAGGGAAAAGACCAAAACTTATATGAAAATCTTGAGTTCGACAGTGTACAAGAGGGTTCTCGAAAGGAAATTGACTTTGGGTTATGTTGTAAGAGCTGTGATAGAAGTACAAATAGGATTATTGTTTATAGAGTGAGGTATTAGGGTTTATATGTGTGGTAGTTTCTAGAAGCTTGGGAGAAAATTTGGGAAAATTATGGATACAAAACAATAGTGTTAGATATGTGGTTATTTAGATCTGGAATTCAATTTAGAATCTAATGCAAGTTATTTCATGAAGTTTTATGGATATTTGAGTGAGAATGACCCAGATAATCGACCCACATAGACACGACACTATTTAGGCACCAGTGTTATCTCGTATCCAAGGTAGGACATGAGCTTTTGGCCGTGCGATCTAGATCAAATAATCAAGATCATGACCATGCTCCTAAAGGGAAAGGTTCACGTGGAAAATTAAATAAATGACCAGAACATTGGTCTATGGGATAAATAATGTATATTTTCATTCATTCTACAATTGAGGGTACATTTAAATCCAAATTAATCTCAAATTTGGTATCTTATACAAATAAAGGGTTAGGAGTTTGAATTTTTCATTTCTTTTACTATTGACAACTCTAGAACTATCAAAAGGTAACTTGATTCCTAAGTCGACTTTTAACATATTTATTTATTCCTATGTCATTAACTACATTGATTTTGTGTATGACTCTCCCTTACCCATACATATCCATAGGAAATATCTATAATGAGAGCTTAAAACCTTCAATGTGGTGAGTTTGTATAATTTTTCCAAATTAGGATATTATGCTAATTTTTTGTATTAAAGCCTCTAGAATTGATATATTTGTCAAACACTATATTTAGACATTACTATCACCCCGATACAATCTAGACTATGAAAATAGTACTAAATTGAAAGTTTATAAGGTAAGGGAGAAATTTGAATAAATGGCTAAAGTTGAATATGTTACAACACTCCACCGCTTAAAATGGATTTCATCCTCAAAAACCAAGTAACCCAACCAACTATTTTCTAATCAAGATAGTACTTATGAAGATAACCTATACCATGAGAGTTGTTCTAAACTTTAGATAGGTAACAACCATAGCCTAAGGTTATTGCATTTGTCCACCTTCCATCCATGATGGTTCCACCAACCAAGTTACTTATTTATCCAAATTAGGTAGTAGTTATGTCCATGTGCCAATAATTAAGGGTTAGTTATTGTGTTTTTGTCCAAGAATCCTTAGCTGAAATTCCACCATTAAGAAACTAGAGGGTTACGGGAATCCACCCCTTAGAAAGAGTTCATATACCAATAACATGGAACAAAATGTGAGTTAGCTTATTCAAACACAGCTACAATTTCTCCTCATATCTTGCTCCTAATCTTGAGATTTTGTAATTTCTATGAATAAAAATGATGTTTACATTTCTAGATCTTATACATGTATCCTTTCTTAGGTGGTGAGTTTTCTTGGTAAAACTTCAATGAACTACATAAATCCTTTTTTATATATATAATACTATACTGGAAAATATCTTTTTTGAGACAAACCTATTAAAGTAAATATCAAAATGGAACCAAAATCAAAGCGATCCAAAGACACCAACCATAATATATTGAAATTACTATTATCATAGCATGGGGTTCATAATAATATTACCTTCATTTCCTATAATAACTCCATCTTGCAAGGAATAGGTTCATCTCACACGCTAATCGATGAGGGGTTGTGGATCTTTCTGATTGTTGTTGTCTCTTTGTTGCAGATGTAGTTTAATAGGGGCTATTTCTCCATGAAGTTGAGGACACCAGGGTCAAATGTGCTCAAAGTTCCCACATCAATGACATGTTGGTTGTATATTCAACCTTCAAGTTGTAAGGTTCTCTAGTTGGCATCTACCAGAAAGGTGGTGTTATTAGAATTGGTGGCACTTCTCATTTCATGATCATCCCTGAAGTGCTTCCTTTTGTTGTTGTTATCTTTGTGTATCAAGGTCTGAAAACCTAGATACGATTCTATTGTGAGGGCTTTGTAAACCATTTATTTTAAGATAAGAGAGTTGTGGAACTAGAGCACGTCCCGCATTGTAGTTTAGTCCTTTTGGAAAAAAATACAGTCCTACAATCCTCACTCAAACTTGTAGTGTAATTCTCAAGCCGAGGAGGGGGACTTTTGCACATAAGTAGGGAAAAATAAAGAATCATGCTTTAAGCTATGGAACTTTGCTTCTTTCTTCCTAAGAGTAGTAATGTAGATGTACTTCTCAAGGAAGAGTGACAAGAACTATTCCCAAGACAAGGTAGAAGTATCATGGGATCGAGCTATCCTATTCCATCAGACTCGTGATGGCCCATCCAACACATAAGAGCCAAACCAAACCTTTTTGTGAGGAAAACATGGCATATCCTAAAAGTCTATTTTAAAGCTAAAACCCAATCATCTTCCTTATCAACCATTTACAACTCGCCCTCACCCTTGAAGTAGGTTGGCCTCATCTCCACAAAGTCAGTTAATGAGTACTCCTCCAAGTTGTTAGAAATAGGAAGAATGTTCAGATTTCCCACCATCATTGTAGTGAGAAACTGTCATAGCAAGGCTAACTCCTTCTCAAGAGATATTCCAGTTGAAGTAGTAGAGGTGGGGTTGACAACACCATGAGTTGTAGATGGAACTTGAGAGCTCAAACTATTTCTTGGAGGGGTATTCTCTGGCATGCTGAAATGAGTGTTTCTAAGGGTAGTGTACCTATCCAAAAGGTCGGAATCATGGGTAACACTGGTGTTGTCAAATAGGTTAGTCCTATGGAAATATAGGTATAAATTATAAGAGAAACATGCATAAGGAAAAATTCTGAGATAGTCAGTTTAACAACCACAATTATGCTCAGATACCATCTTGTAAGGAGTAAAACCTAGAAGATATCAACTTGAAGAAAATAATGCATAAGACCCCATCCAATAACAAACACATATTAAAATTACTCTAGTAAAAGGGGTGCACATTATTTTCTAAAACATATGGGTTGAAGGAAACATAGTTTTGTAGTAGTGGAAAGCTAAATATAACTATTACACAATGTTGTCTAAGTTTGACATTGGCGGCCACGAAGGGCATCTAACAAGATATGAAATATAATCTAGTAGGACAAGTTTCCAGTGAGAAACATATCCATCTCATAAGTCTTCCTGGAGCTAGTCATGGGTGACACCTCCAATTCCCTGGTCTTCAGGTTGTGCTTCCTCTGGGTGGGTTGAAAATGACTACCATGAGAGGAGAAAAAAAAGAAAGGACGTCAGCAAAAAAATGTATTTTGTGCATGGTAAAAACAAATGGGAATTAAAGAAGATCAAGTAAAGAGGTTTGAATAAAGGAAAATCCAAAGGAGAATTTCAGAAGAGTTAACATATTGAATGGAAAAACCACTACTAAGAGTTCATAACAAATCTTACTAATTAAGTGAGTAACAATAAACAAAAAAGCACTCATGTCTTTTACATGTAAAAATACTACAACAACATAAAAAATTTAGTAGGAAATAACACATCTACCATGAATATAGGATGACCAGGAACATATACACATGTACTCTAAAATATGGGTTGAAAAGGAGCATATACATATATGATCTAAGCAAGACATGATAAACCTCTTCTCTAATAATTTCATCTATGATTATATGAGGAACTGCATCAAGCATGTATCCTACTAACCATAATATTAACTTCTTTATATATATAATTATTTCATTGACCTTGTTGTGGACTTATTCTATGGACATTATTGACTGCTTAGAGTAGTTACTCATTCAATGGTCGGTGAGGGCCGGTTTGGGACTGAGATATGGGAGTGGTTAGGAAAAGTAATTTAGAGGTACTTGTTTTCTTTTTGGATTCTTCATACAAATCAAAGAGTAGTGTTACTCAAGGACAAGCAACATTCAAGCTTAGGGAATTTTGATTGATTGATATTATGTTTCTTTTCACAAGCTATTTTTGTCTCTTTATGAACTAACATTCTAATTTAGATATTTTTTCTTTGATTTCTATTTATTGGCTTTTGTATCACTTATGCGCCAATTCTCATCGATTCCTATCAAAGTACCTGATCTTATTATCATGTTCTCTTATGCCATTTTTATTCTTATTTTAGGAAAAATATCAATTACTGATCAACTTAGTGCCACTGATGTAATGATTGGGCCCACTTCCCAAGACTCTAGTAGAGTTTCAGGAATGACGACTGGCCCTACAGACCACAACTAGCCTTAACTGCACACTTTGTCCTCACTCATGCGCAAGCCAAGGTCAACTTCCCGACTGGTCACCCATTCTAGTACTACTCCAAGCTGATCACGCTTAACTATGGAGTTCTTTAGTGATGGGCTCCCAGAAAAGGAGGTGCACCTTGGTGATATGGGTAGTTCAATAATTCCTTTTAAGATCATGTTATCTGAGGCCTCAAATCATGGGATGTTACAATCTCTCCCACTTAGACTCTTGACGTCCTCGTCAAGGCTCAACTATAAGGCCTCATAATCTATTCCGCATTTCAGTGCAGGCCCACAATGGCCCATGGACACCCAGCTCCCGATCACAGAATACCAGCGCAAGGGTGGCTACGTCAACCATGGATAACCCTTTCCTACATGCCTGGACCGCACGGCTCAAGACTGGCATGCCATGCCCATGTGGGCCCCACCTACAGGAGGGGAATTGGCTCTGATACCATTTGTAATGCCTGGGCCCACTGCCCAAGACTCTAGTAGAGTTTCAGGAATGACGAATGGCCCCAAAGACCACCACTAGCCTTAACTTCACACTTTGTCCTCACTCACGTGCAAGCCAAGGTCAACTTCCTGACTGGTCACCCATCCTAGTATTACTCCAAGATGAGCACGCTTAACTATGGAGTTTTTTAGTGATGGGCTCCCGGAAAAGGAGGTGCACCTTGGTGATATGGGTAGTTCAATCATTCCTTTTAAGATCATGTTATTCGGGCCTCAAATCCTGGGATGTTACAACTGATATCCCATTCAATGGTATCAATACCTTACATCTAAGAGAGTCAAGCATGGAAAAGGGCATTGGTGCCATTCAGGTATAGCTTAGTGCTACTGAGCATCAACTGAATGACATTGAGATAAAAACTTGATGGTATGGTTCAGAGGTCTAGAGAAAATAAGAGTTGAAATTTAAGTATCTCAATGCTACTGAAATTAGTATCACTAGTACTGAATTCAGTGTCCAGACACCCACGAGAATCAACTACCGATGTACCTATAAGTAGAACCATTGTAGAGTAAGAACAGAAAAGTCCCACTGACATGGTGTCACCGGCACCCATTCAGTAGTACTCAGTCAACACAATTAATGTAGATATGAAACCAACTTATATCTAATGACTACAAAAAAAGAGAGGGTTAGACCTCGCTTATGACCTAAGGAGGGCATCCATAGGAATTTTATAATTTATGTTTTAGATGCATAGTCTAAGGGAGTGAATACAAAGGAGATTGATGCCAACCGGAAAAATGAGCACTTCTATAGGATGGATGTGCAGCTATAAAGTAATTGATCATGGTGTTCATCAGAAGTGATAGATGAGTTGACTTATCCATGATTTTTCCATTAGTTTTTTTATGCTTTACTTCTCTTTCTCTTTTCAATGTGTTCTCGTGACAAACATGCAGGGTTAAACCCCTTTTTCACTAAGACCCGACAATAGTCTAGTGCAATGTTGTAATTGAATATGATGATCCTCTAATATGATTCCTTTATGTTGAAATTGAATTTGTCATCTCATTAGTAACATTTTTATGCATGATCAACATAACCAAATGATTATATTTCTAATTGCTTCATGAGAACAATTTGAAGTCAAAAAAGGCATAAATTCATGTAGCTAATAACGTTCTTCAGGAAAGGGCTAACACCAATGAGAGAATAACCCGTAGAAATTATTATTTGCTTAGATTAAGTTCCAAAATGTCAAAGGAGTGGGGTTCATCATAATCTGAATAGTGCATTATGCTGAGGAGCGGGTAATGCAACATACGAGTCTTCAGTTTAGACTAGTGGTGATTAGTTATAGATGAATATAATTCAATTACAGTATGTTTTGTGGTGAAACCACAAGGTCTAGGGAAACCACTAAGTCTTGCTTACAATCATCCATAAATTTTGACTTCTGAATTCCTATTTTTAGTTTAATAATCACAAATCAACTCTTTTTTGGCCTAGTTGATTGGGTTTTAGTTAGTAGTAGTCTTTGGGGAACAATTCCTTAAGTTTGACAAGTTGAGCCTCTTTAGGCTATATTACATGGAACATGCAGTTGCATTTTACACGCATGTTCTTTTGTGTGTCATCTGTGAGGACTTAGATTTTCCACCTTACTCAATCATGTTTTGGGTTATGTTTCCTGACTACCATATGTTTTTATATTTTCAGTAGTACTATGGTTATGTCAATGGATGTTAATTTAGAAGTGATGATTATGATGCCACATGTGGGCTTATCAAATTATTCTTTTGTGGAATATTTTAGTATTTTCATTTGGCACGTATTTGATACACTCTTTGTTTTTCAATTAAATTGGTAATGATGTTATGTGAATTTATATTGAAATTCATTTGGATAATGTCAACCTCTCCCCTTATTTTTGAACCTTTATACTGAAATGATGTCATTTACTGATATATTATCCAATATGTATTCTATGAACATACCACCTTTTTGTTGATGATTTCCATTGTTCTTTTATGGGGTAAGTTCCCAATCCCTTCAGGTGAAAAGAATATTGGAGTAGTTGAGTCAAATTAACCACTGACACTAGGTTGGTCAGACCATGGAGACAATACTGAGATGGGAAACTTGCCCAATGCAACTAGTCACGATCTAGTTTAAATGTTCTATCTTTCTTATATAACCATCCTTGTGGATGAGAAACCATATTGTTAGTTGATAATTTTGTAATAGTTAGATGATTTATTTTGTACAAGTACATTTTGGTTGTTGAGAAGATATTTGAGATATGAATAATGATGCAATCATCTATTATATAGAAAATCATATTGGTGTTTGGAATGTGGATGTTTTCTCTTATTCATTTGAATATGTGAGTGGGTTCCCACTCGAGTGTTGCTCGTTAGACACCCATTTTGTTAATGCAAATATCATGTCAAGGTAATCTTCCTACATCAACTACAAAGTTGGAGCCTACCAAAATAAAATACATCACTGATTCAATTTGGAAACATATCATGTAAGAGATCAAGGATCTAGAGAGGAGGAGGATTCAAATCACTTAGATATTTTCATCAATCACCTTGAGATTAAATTTTATATAAATTCATTCTACCTACTGTAGCTAATATATAAGCAAGGAAACCTTGTGCCAAACATGAAGGATATGGTTATAACATTGTTCAACTACACAATTTCCTAGTTAGAATATTCTATAGGACTCTTCTTGGACCTATCTTGTCATGGTATAAAAACTAGACCTTTCAACTTCCAAAATGGTCCCATTTTCCCAATCACTTTATTGACTAATATATGTGGAACCTTGATTAGCTTCCAGCAAAGAAGCACCTTAAGGAACTAGATGCAACCAAACTAGACAGACATGTATGAATATTTTTAGTATTTATATAAAGATAGAGACCCAACTTGAGTTCAGGATAATCAATAAATACCATGGATATAATGGTTCAATAGGTCACTCCTAGACTTTTGATGATCCTATTTGTACAACAATTGTAAGCTATAAAGTGATCAACGGGATACTCACTGGGTTCTTGTGAAGGTTAATGTAACCAAATGACATTTTATTAAAAGCGTGAAATTATGAGGATAATATACATGTAGCACAATGTATTATATATGAAATGGACCGAGGAGAGAAGGAATTTGGTTAACATGGGGAACATGTAATAAGTACTTTGATGGAGCATGTTGGAGACTCTTAAAGGAAGTCATAGAGGAAGCTATTTTTTATAGGAGAGAGGCATCTATATTATGAAGTCATAGAGGATGATATTTTTAACAGGAGAGAGGTGTATATATTATGAATGGATGTGAGGGATTTTCATGATGGGTAGTAGTGGAAGTCCTTTGGGGGGTTTATATAAGACTGAGGGTTAGATTTAGGGCGTGATTGGTCCTTGGTTGCAATCCAAGGTTGCCGGAGTGAGAAGGAGAGAAGGAGGAAAGCTTTTGATGGAATATTAGTGCATTGATAGTGGTGAAAGTGGGTATTGATAGGCATCAAATTGTGTGACAGAGTGATTTGCTCAAATGGAATTTCAAATCGTGGTCGCAAACTAGTGATTGTATGTTTTAGCCTCACTGACACCTCCCCATTGATTGTAGGAGATAGGAGGTGACATGATGGTCATTAGATTGTGCTGCAATCTACGGATATCTAATCTAAGGGTTGGGGTTAGCCCCTCCCTTTGCAAACGGATCGCTGACTTGGAAAAAGGGGCAAATAAAGAGAAAATAAAGGGTTTTCTACACATTAACTTCAAGAATTCATAGAAAATAGTAGGAACGCCCAGTTGAGATGAAATTTGGATAATAGTTTCACAAAAAATTGTAGAACATTTAGAAAAAGTTTGATAACCAAAAGATGAAGTTATATGGGCAAATTTACTTCTTTGGATAAAGTGATAACTTAACCTAATTTGGGGAGTCATAATGTGTATAAAACCACATTAGTCATCATATTTCAAATTTGAGTATCAATATTGATCAATTAGCTAAGAAAAATATATTGGGGTTAAGAGTGAACATAATGAGAGTAAAATTGGAATTAATTCATAGTTATGCAAAAATGCACTTTTTCACATCCTTCCCTCCTCAAGAGGAATTTTGTCTCCAAAATTTAAAAAACATCCTCAAAAATTCGGACGATTCAATCCAAGTCGTATACTCAAACACTTGATCATCCTCAACTATATATTCAAAATAATGTCCTCAACATTATAACAACATCAATAGTCTCTCATAAACGTGTATTGACCAATATAGGGGTCAAAAGATCACAATTCACTAATTGAGTTCACTTTCAAGTTATGTCTCCATAGTCGAGATTATATATCATGAAATAAATTGGGTCATGTACTAACAAGATCATAATTCAAGATTCAAGATTCAAACATCAAAATGTTGGGTTCTAAACAAGCAAGTCTAGGGTTTGGTCCCTATCCAGACCACATGTGTGATCATTCACCCATAAATCACAATCTACCAATATTTCGAAATTTCAACATCAATTATTTTTGAGGTGGGTGACCAAGGTCATTTTTAGAAAATTAACCATATATATATATATATATATATATATATATATATATATATATATATATATATATATATATATATATATATATATATATATATATATATATATATATATATATATATATATATCATTACAGAGTCAACATATTCAAGATCTAAGTAGTTGGGGATATGAAAGTCACTAGCTATATTGTGGATGGTCTCACGATCCACATGGATGATTATAATCATGTTTCAAGATTTTTCACATCAAAATCTTAGGGTTTAGATTCCAATTTAGACCTTATGGGAGATCACTCATTTGTATTCAATTCTGAGCAACAATATTCAAGCAATATTTTTGATATCAATCATCAATTTTATTACCATGGTATCGAGGTTTGATGAATGATCTAGACTTATGTCTTTCTAGAAATTTAACCACAAGCTATATCAACATTGTATTTAAAATCGGGTTTCAAGATCGAGTATCAATATTATTATAAACTTGACTTACTAGAGATTTTGGTCAAGAATCAAAATCTGAGGAAGGGATTACCTTCCCAACTCTAAATAATACACATGATGATAATTTAGAGATAGTCATAAATAAGGCATTAATTTATTTTTCAAGGATATGGTGAGTACAAGGTTCATTTCAAAAAGTTACAAAGGGTTACATAATCAGCATATCATAATATAGATGTAGTACTGATTTAATTGGTCCTTTCATTGCTAGATTTTGTTATTGAACATGTCTTCCTTTAGAATTGCAACCTCTATATTTGTCTCTATCTCCATGACTACGGGCTTGGATGAAGGGGTAAAGATAGTCATGGTGATTGGGACTCCTCCAAGAATTATTGATGTTGTGTATCTTGCCCATTTGATCATAGCATCCATTAGTATCTTGTTTTGTACTTCCCAAGCATCATCCTTGGAATCCTTTCTTGATTCATCCTTTTCACCATCAACATTATTGATCATGGGTATTTTCCCTTTGTCTACCTCATTCTCAATTTCTTCTTCAAGAGTTTTCTTACTCTCAATGGTCTTTTCCCTTTCTTCATATCTTTTCTTCCCAATCTTCCTTTTATCAATCGTCCCTTCTTGATCATTATTGGTTCTAAAGGGTCTTTCTTTTGATTACATGTTTGTGGGGTCATCTGCATGGTACATCCACTTATGAGTCCTTTAATCACATAGGTCAATTTAAGAGTATATCAAATTATAGGATATTCATCTATATAGTTTCAAATTGTATTTCACAATTTTTTTATTCCCATACTACCCAAAAATAGGGAGAGTGCATATCCAGTCATGATACCTAGAAAAGGAAGAGATGAGGAGTCACCCTACTTCAAACTAATAGGTAGTCTTGGTGTAATCCATAGAGATAAGATAAGACAATTGGAAGACTCTCTAGGGTTTCAACAGAGAACCTTTAGGTCCAGTTCTGGATCAAATATGTCCAGGTAGAGTGGGGAACTTCAGCCACCGTGAAGACATATAGGAGGAATTATGCCAGAACCCCGGGCCTAGACACATCAATTTTCAGCATGATGGACTTTATGGTTTCCTGGGTTTAGGGGTCTTGAGATTTTATTTACTTAAAGTATATGGGAGTGTATATGATATAATACCAACTATCATGGAACCGTTCTTACCCCAATCACAATCCCACTTCCTAAACAATGGTAAAAGTATTGAAGTGCTCGTATCTAAGTGGCCCAAAAGGATCTCACACATTGGGATATACAATAAGAAATAATAACTCAAAAAACTAGAGATTTAAAGACTAACCAACCCAAATATGAGATTTTGCAAATTTGTCCTTGTCATCAGAGTTTGTCATGAATAGAAGTGATCTAGTCAATTCTTCATAAAGATCCAATTGGTTTGCCTAAAATCAAATTAATCGAAATGCAATCAAAGCAAATGCATCACTATGCATTGAAAGAACAAATATTGAACAATTGAAAATATTTATAGAAAAGTATAGTACTTGGAAGGACTTATATTTAAAATATAGTCAACAAGTGATTTTCAAACCAACATTTAATCAACAAGATTTTGATTTCAAATAATTCAATTTTATTACAAGTTCCCATTATGCTGATATTGAGAAGCATGCTTATATATTTTGTGGTTCCATCACCCCAACAAAATGATGAGGTCACCAAGCTCCTTCTCTCCATATGAGGTAGGAGGTCAATTGATATGTATAATATTTGAGATCATTCGACATGTAAAAGTTCCATCCTCTGAATGAGGAGGTCACTTGTACTCAATATCAACAAGTATTACTGGAAGTCATAATGGGAAATATCATTTATGTTTTCAAGTTTGTTGCAAGCTATAATATGGAAAATTAGAAGACAAATCAGTATGGAACAACATATTGAATAAATACATAGCTAAGATTTTCAAGAGGTACATAAAATTATCATTCAATACCTCTAGTATGTTCAAGGAGGAACTATTATATAAGTGTACCTTTCATTGAAGATTTAGAGTATATATCTCAACAAGTAATAGGTCAACCCTTCGAGTCAGATCCTACATCAACAATATTGGATCAAGGGTTAAGATCATGATGTATAGAACATCAATCTTTAAAGTTCAAGATTAGGGTTACTCATTCCTACTTAACCTTGGGGTTAGGTCATTCACTTATGATCCATAATTTTTAAAGATGACCAATTTTATTCAAGTATAAGGTATATTTTTGAGTGTGAATGACCTACCTAGGTACTTTTAGAACATATGTGTTAACACTAATTTTAAGATCATTATTCAAGTCATTGTCAAATCTTTAGGTCATCATGATGAATTAGCATCATTGATATTCAAGATTAGATCAAGTTTCGAATAATATATTAAGTAAAGTCAGAGATGAAGTATTAGGTCAATAGATCAAAATATTGCACAAGATTTAGAACATTCATAATGTCAAGATATCATCATCAATATTAACCATTATTTCATGGTACATGATTCATATACAAGGGTAGATAAGCCAACTAGGTTAGATCTAGATTCTTAATCAATCCCTGATTTAGTACCTCAATATAATCATTATGGTCAAAACATTAGGGTTTCTAGAGACCAGACATGATCATTGAGTCATTTGACAAATTAAATAAGCAAGAGATCAAAGACTAGGGATATAAATGAGAAACATCTAGAATTAGGCTTCATAAGCATTTTTAAACAATTCATTGAATTTTTTGATAAAAATGACTATTTATTCTTAATTTTTAGAATTAGGATGCATTTTATATGATTTAATCAAGATCTGGGGATTTTAATCAATTATCCATATGAGAGGGTGAAAAATACCATAAATAGAAAAAAGGATGACCATTCATTTTTGAGATGGACGGTCAAAATCCATCCACATCAGTGTTGGCGGCTTGTTGGTTCAGTGGATCGATTCAATCCTAGACTCATGGGTTTGATGCCTGATTGTTGGTTCAATTGTGTGGTTCACTAGGTCCTTTGGATTGGTTCACTTTCTCCTCTGGACCGGCAGTTTGTGGTCTTTTCTTCTTTGTATAGGCTTCCACATGAGCCAAAAAGTGAGGCAAAGGGGGCTAGTTAGAGTTTGAGGGCTTTAGTGGAGGAGAGTCGAGGCTAGAAGCAAATGTGTTGCCCGAACTTGTTGTGACTCCGCGAAGTGGATGGGATCGCAATTGATGGGAAGAGGGTGTAAGGGATGAATGCTCGAATCACACTAGACGGTGGTGGAGTCTGAATAGCAAGCGAAATTGAGGATGCTCGGGTATAGGGGAGTAGAAATGTGAGGGATTTTCATGATGGGTAGTGGATGCGGTCCTTTGGGGGGTTTATATAGGACTGAGGGTTAGGTTTAGGGTGAGATTGGTCCTTGGTTGCAACCCAAGGTCATTGGAGTGAGAAGGAAAAAAGGGGGTAAGCTTCTGATGGAGAATCAGTGCCTTAATGGTTGTCAAAGTGGGTATAGGTAGGTGCAAAATTGCGAGACAGAGCAATTTTCTCGAATGGAATTTCAAATCATGGTCGCACATGAGTGATTGTATGTTTTGGCCTCATAGACTCGTCCATGCTGATTTCAGGAGGTAGGAGGTGACCTGATGGTCTTTTGATCATGTCACAATTTGTGGGAAACTTATCTAAGGGATGGGGTTCACCCCTCCCTTTGCTAACGGATAGATGACCTGGAAAAAGGGGCAAATATAGGGTTTTCTACACATTAACATCAAGAATTCATAGAAATGAGTAGGAACATCCAATTGAGTTGAAATTTGGACCATAGTTTCACAAAAGTGTGTAGATCATTTTAAAAAAAAATAGAACTAAAAGATGAAGCTATGTGGGCAAATTTACTTCTTTGGATAAAGTGATAACTTAACCTAATTTGGGGTGTCATTGTAATGCATGGGCTCACTGCCCTAGGCTCTAGCAGAGTTTCAGGAATGACGATTGTCCCCACAGACCACCACTAGCCTTAACTGTGCGCTTTATCCTCACTCACGTGCATGCCAGGATCAAATTCCCAACAGGTCACCCATCCCAGTACTACTCCAAGCTGAGCACGCTTAACTATGGAGTTCTTAGTGATGGGCTCCCAGAAAAGGAGGTGCACCTTGGTGATATGGGTAGTCCAATCATTCCTTTTAAGATCATGTTATCAGAGGCCTCAAATCCTGGGATGTTACAATCTCCCCCACTTAGACTCTTGACGTCCTCGTCAAGGCTCAACTATATGGCCTCATAATCTGACCCCATTTCAGTGCAGACCCACAATGGCCCATGGACACCTAGCTCCCGATCACAGAATACCAGCGCAGGGGTGGCTACGTCAACCATGGACAACCCTTTCCTACCTCCCTGGACCGCACAGCTCAAGACCGGCATGCCACATGCCCATGTGGGGCCCACCTACTGGAGGGATTATGGCTCTGATACCATTTGTAATGCTCGGGCCTACTGCCCTAGGCTCTAGCAGAGTTTCATGAATGATGACTGTCCCCACACACCACCACTAGCCTTAACTGCACGCTTTATCCTCACTCACGCGCATGGCGGGATCAACTTCCCGATAGGTCACCCATTGAGTACTACTCCAAGCTGAGCACGCTTAACTATGGAGTTCTTAGTGATGGGCTCTCGGAAAAGGAAGTGCACCTTGGGGATATGGGTAGTCCAATCATTCCTTTTAAGATCATATTATTCGAGGCCTCAAATGTTGGGATGTTACAATCATAATGTGTATAAAAACCACATTAGTCATCATATTTCGAATTTGAGTATCAATATTGATCAATTACATAAGAAAAATATATTAGGGTCAAGAGTGAACATAATTAGGGTAAAATTGAAATTAATTTATACTTATGCAAAAACGCACTTTGTCACATATATGAACTTAGACCTAATGGCTACAAATAAAGAGAGGGTTAGGCCTCACTTATGACCTAAGGAGGGTGCCCATAGGAATTTTATGATGTATGTTTTAGACATAGAGCCTAAGTGAGTGAAGAGAAGTAAAATGATGCCAACTGCGAAACCGAGCACTTCTACATGATAATTTGCAGCTAGAAAGCAACTGATCATGGTGTTCATCTATAGGGATAGCTGAGTTGACTTCTCTAGGATTTTTACATTAGTTTTATGATGCTTTACTGATCTTTATCTTTTCAATGTGTTCTCATGATAAACATGCAAGGTTAAACCCCTCTTTTCTATAGGACACCAGAGTAGCCTAGCACAATGATGTAATTGAAAAAAATGATCCTATAATATGATTTCTTACATCAACTACAAAGTTGAAGCCTGCCAAAATAAAATACATCATTGATCAAATTTGGGAACATATCATGTAAAAGCTCAAATATCTAGAGAGAAAGGAGGGATTGAAATCATTTAGATATTTTGATCATTCAACATAAGATAAATTGCTACATAAATTCATTCTACCTACTGTAGCCAATATATTAGAAAGGAAACCTTGTGCCAAACATGAAGGGGATAATTATAACATGGTTGAACTACACAATATCTTGATTAGAATATTTTATAGGACCCTTCTTGGACCTATCTTGTCCTGGTATAGAAAACTAGACCTCTCAAATTCCAAAATGGTCCCATTTTCCCAATCACTTAGTATATGCAGAACCTTGATTAGCTTCCAACAAAGAAGCACCTTGAGGAGCTAGATGCAACTAAAACTAAATGGATACGTACCAATCTTTTTGGTATTTAGATAAAGATAGAGACCCAAATTGATTCAAGATAATCAATAATATTCATGGATAATTATGGTTTAATATGTCACTCCTAGACTTTTAATGATCCTATTTGTACAACAATTGTAAGCTATAAAGTGATCAACGGGATTCTCATTGCGTAATTGTGAAGTTTAATATTACCAAAATATGATGTTTTGTTAAAAGTGTGCAACTATGATGATAATATACATGTGGTGCAATGTATTAAATATGAAAATGTCTATGGGAGTAAAGAGGAGATTTTGTTAACAAGGGGAACATGTAGTACATACTTTGATGGAGTACACTGGAGGTTCTTGAAGGAAGTCATAGAGGATTTTATTTTTTATAGGAGAGTGGCAACTATGTAATGAATATGGTGAATTATGGACGGTATCATATTCCTATTAAAGGGATTTTGAAGGGGGTTTCACATAGTTTGAGGGTATGCAATAGGAACACGATTTATCACCACCCTTCTCATTGACCATGATGTAGGAGTGATAAAAACACATATGGAGAGTAAAATATCTCATTCTTGGACTTAGTGTAGTGGATGACCTTCTTAACACATTCTATAAATTAACTAATGTTCTTTTTAAACCTAGAATTGTACATGCATCGACTACATGTGAATCTATTTGATAATTCTAGGTGTTCAAAGAATAGGATAAAAAAAGAATCCCTAGTTTTTGTGTGGGATCCTCAGAAGGGAGGATGAGCGATGTTGTTAGTTGTATGTTGTTGTGACTGCAAATGTGAATTCATCTCTTACATGAGAGTAGATTTTGTGTGGGAGAGGATCCTTTTGAGAGACTTGGTTTCTTTGCATGAGAAGTTAGTTAAGTGTATGGTGTTATGGGTTGGGAGACTATTGTCCTTCCAGTGATGATTGACTTTTACCAAGGAAGTTACATCCTTTATTCATTGGCAATGCATTGTGAGAAAGTATTGCTCCATTGACGATACTGAGAAGGATGGAGCGATGTCTGGTATCCTTTCTATGTGAGTTGAGAGAGGAGGAATAAAGAAGGCATTGGTTAAATAAAATATAGTTACTTATCCTATAAAGGGGAGATCTTGGTGTTTTTAGAGTCATGGTCATCTCATGATTGCTTTGAGCATAGTCAAAAGGGGTCATATGTGAGCTAACAGTTCGTGGGAAAACGTATAGAAGAAGTTTTTTTTTGGCAAAAACTAGGAATTCTCAAAGTAAGTATGAGGTCATGTATGTTGAAGGAGGATTCAAGAGGTTTTTTCTTTCATGATGGATCACACTAGTTGGGAAATAATAGAGGTGTTGTGTCTATTCCAATAGCTAGACGGAGAGACATTAAGTCTTAAGAGTTCATAGAGGAAAACATAGAGGTGAATCTTAGGAAAATGTGATGGATGTGGACATAGAGAGGACCAAAGCTGAGGGATCCTTGACCATGTGCTCGGTGAGATGAGGAGGAGGAAGCTTTTTATATGAAAGGTAGAGATAGTTGGTCTAGTTTGAGACCCTTAAAATGGTGGTGGGGTTTCACTCAGTAGTTGTCATACCAACTTTGAACAAGGAGGGAGGTGGTGGTGAGTAGAAGTAGATGTCATGGAGCTAGTTGGTTGTCATGTAACATTCTATCGATGGAGGATATTATTTGAGCAAGTCTTCAATAGATAGAAGGATGATAAGTTGTCAAAAATGGAGGAAACGAGTAGAATATTACCTTTTTGGGGGGTGGTAATTGGAAAGATAGTGAGAATGATGATGGGGATATTAATTCCAATACTATTTACACCATAGGGGATAAATTGAGACTTGGGAAGATATTTTGTAGATTTTCCATTAGGGGTGGGATGAATACATAATACCATTGGTTCTAGAAGATTGAATGAATGAATTCCTTTGAACTAACGAGAAGGATTTTGGTTGGATAGGTCATTGTTTTCCACCCACACCTCTAAATGTGGGTCTCTAAAAACTAAATGTCATGGGTTGAAACCTTAGACATGCATTTTTTCTTCTTTGTCATGCTAAATAATGACAATTAGAGTCCAAATTGAATATGTTCTTCATTATTCATTCCCATCTGACATGTGGCCAAATAAAAATTGAGTCTATTTGGTACTGCACATGCACAGGGATCTCCTACACATATGGTCATCAAAAGACCTAGCCTCACTCCCTCCAAAACATTGCGTGAAACACAACTGCAAGGAAATTTGGACACCTGCAAACATGCCAATGCATTAAACATTTATGTCCTACCGGTAAGCCGGTGTACACCGGCAAGCCCAGTCCTCCCCTCTCCAAGGAGCATTAACAAGGGGAACATGTAATAAGTACTTTGATGGATCACAATAGAGGTTCTTAAAGGAAATCATAGAGGATTCTATTTTTGACAGGATAGTGGCATCTATATTATTAATATGGTGTATTATGGATGGTATTATATTGCTATTAAAGGGACATTTAAGGGGGTTTTCACAGAGTCTAAGGGCATGCAAAATGAATGCTCATTATTAACACCCTTCTTGTTGATCATGATGTAGGAGGGATCGAAAGACATGTGGAGGTGGAAAGTGTAAAATATCTCATTCTAAGACTTAGTGTAATGGGATGGAACCTCCTTACCACATTCTATAGATTAACTAATATTCTTCTTAAGCCTAGGGGTGTACTATACATACATCAACTACATGAGAATTTGTTGAATAATTACAGGTTTTCAAAGAATATGATAAAAAAAGAATCCCTAGTTTTTGGGATCTTCAAAAGGGAGGATGAGTGATGTTGTAGTTGTATGTTGCTGTGACTCCAAATGTGTTTATATCTCTTACGTGAGAGTTCCTTTGGTGTGGGAGAGGATTCTTTTGAGACACTTTGCTTCTTAGCATGAGAAGTTAGTTAAGTTTATGGTGTTACAGGTTGGGAGACTGATGCATTGTTTTTTAGTCGCTTTTACAGGAATATTTTCTGTGATTTTGTGCACATATTCATCAATTACATGATTAATTATGCACAAAATATTATAATTAGTCAGTTTCACTTAAATGCATCAAACTTATGCAATTTTACTATTTCTGAATGATTGGAGATCATCTCAAGGACTTATGTACATTTTTGTTGTATTTCAAGTATCACAAGAGTCTCACAGTCTCAGTACTACTGAGTACACAAGTCGGTAGTATCAAAATCACATCAGTATAAGACCTAAGGATTCCACATAGACTCAGTACTATCGACTCGTCTGGTCGGTAGTATTAAAATCATGTTAGTGAGGTGCATCAAAGGAAGTGACCAATCTTGGTAGTTTTGAGTACCTTGATTCGGTACTACCAAAAAGACATCAGAGAGACAGAGTTGGCTCGAAATTGAAAGTCAAACTATCGACACTATTCGGTAGTACTGACAGTGGAGATCATGCATGACCACCCTAAGTACTCGGTGCTACTAACTACACAGTCGTTACTACTGAGTATGTCGGATCAGGCAATCCAACGACAACACTCTAATTTGATGCCTGGCATTATTCCGCACTCTAACTGGCTCTTATGACTTAATGAGAGTGCAGCCAAATCTAATCCTTCAGTAGTTTTCCATTGCATGACACCAAAGAGTTAGGAGAGGAGAGAACGGTGCTGAAATCTATGTTTGGGATGATTTGAGCACCTCTGGTGGGTTATTCTATAGTCGAAAGATAGCAAATCACATGTATGTCAAAACTTGATCATTCGACTCAGCTATTCTCCAGGGGTTACTTTATATTTTGAATATTTCCCACAATTTTCTCCTTCCTTGCTATGTATTCATCTAAGGAAACCATGTGGATAGTCCCCTTGATTCCTTAGGATCCAGGAGTAGCCTGGACATGTAGTGTAACTAACTTTTGTCCATTAATATAGCTTTTTCTTCTAATTTTTGGATATAAACCTATGAGATTGCTATGTTCTATTTGTGCTCGATCACCATAGATAGATAATTAGATACTTAATCATTTAAAAGAAGGGTTAAGGTTTGTAAAAGCATAGGTTTGCCCATTTATTGTGCCCTTTGAGAAAGGTGGAGCATAAATAGGAGGAGAAACCCATAGTTTATCGTAAAGCACCTAACTAATCTACCAATGAATATGAAAATGGAATTGGAATTAGATTAGGTAATGAACTACATTGTGAAAGTAGGTAGTTCTTTCTACATGTTCTTTATCCAGGGGTAGGAGTGATGCATATTAGTGTTTAGAGGTTAGTGTCATGTTCTCAGTGGTGAAACCACTATCCTAAGGAATTTTTTTTATTCTAATTTATCCGTTTGTCATTCTTGTTTTAGTTTTGTTAGCTTTTAGTCACTAGAACCAATTTCAGCCATTTATACGGACCTAGCTAATTAGATCATAGTTATTAATAGTTTCTAGACTTTGTTTTCCTGTGTTTGACTCGGGCCTCATGAGGCCTATATTACTCGATATGTTCGCTTATGTTTAATGCACAATTTTCACATGTCAAGTTTTTGGTGTCGTTTCTAGGGAAACGGTAGTATCCAGCATTATGAGTGTTTTGATCGTCCTTTCTAGGCCAAACCTTTTTTCTTTTTTTCTTTTATTTATTTTATTTTTATTTTTGTTAATTATTATTTCATCCAAAGATGAATTATAATATCTCTATTGTCTCTAAGATTATTATCGTAATGTACATCTATGTTCACTACTTTCAGGTACCAGTGCATGGTGTACACCCGAGCCCACGATTATGGAGAGCCATCTTCACTGAGGTTTGGTCAAGTAGAACTCCTTCATAGAGAATGGGAATTTGGAGGATCTGTAGATAGATTCAATTGATCTCCACCACCAACACCTTCGCCTGAAGGACATGACCCACCTAAGGAACCTGAACCAGTAGAAATGGGTGATCAAGTAGAGGAATAGAAAATTTGGGAAAGGATCAAGTCTTCTTCTTCTACTACTCAGAAAGGGTCAATCAAAAGACAAGAAATCAATGTCGACAACTACAAGCTCGATCCAAGATTGGTCTCATTAGTCAAATCACAAGCCTTCCATGGCCACAGTTCTAAAGACCCTATGATGCATACTAGTAACTTTGTCAAAAGTTGTGATATGATCAAGATAGATAGGGTACCAGCAACTATCATTTACTTGAAGATGTTCCCATCATCATTGACATACAATGCCAAATCTTGGCTTCACAACCTTGACGATGATTGCATTAAGATATGGGAGCATATGATTGATGCATTCTTCGAGAGCTACTTTCCTCCAGAAAAGATGAATGATCTGGTAAAGAAGATCCACAATTTTAGACAGTAGGATGACGAATCATATTTTGATTCGTTATGATAGGAAAAGATTTTCTACCATGGTCTACACAAGGGGGAGAGGACTACACTTGATAGTGCAGGAGTAGGTTTCTTGCTCAACAATAAACGTGCCCACTGCCATGAGATCTTAAAGAACATGTCCAATAACCAAACACGGGGAATTGAGAGAGAGAGAGTTCGTCAACCCTCAAGAGTGCTAGAGAGTCTGAGGTCATTTTCAAGCTGAATGAAAAACTTGACTTAATTGCCAAGAAGTTGTGTGCTAAGGATGGACATTCTTCACAAGGAGAAGAAAAGGAATGCAAATTTGCACGCCAACAATAACAGTACATGAACAATGACTATTCTTGGAGGAAGGATCCCAATAATTTTCAACAAGACCCATCTCAAGAGCAACAGTCCAAGCCACATTAGGGTAGTGGCCAATCACAATATCAACAGGATAGGGGACCTGGTAAGATTGACCGTATTGAAGAATTTCTTGGGAAGCTAGTTAGCCAAAATGAAGTTCTTATTGGACACACTGGAAGAGAACTCCATAACCAAGGGGGGCCTGGTAAGATTGACCATATTGAACAATTTCTTGGGAAGCTAGTTAGACAAAATGAAGTTCTTATTGGATAGACTAAAAGAGAATTCCATAACCAAGGGGTGTTGATCTATAGTATTGAGACACATATTTCTCAAATAGTAGCAAAAGTGGTCTCATTAAAGCAGCCAAGCCAGTAGGGGTTCCCAACCAACACCAATGTGCCTCCGATAAATCAACAAGTAAAGGAAGTTTTACTCCATAGTGGTAGGAAATTGTTGAATAGTGCACTATCTAGTTAGGAAGCAGATGAAACTATAGGAGTTCCAAATAAGGTAGTGACAGTGGATGCATATGAAATAGATGTTATAGCAGAGGAAAAGACAGTGGATTAACATGTTGATGATGGGGAGGAAACAAGAAAGAAAGCATATATCCCACCTCACCATAGGATACTAGTGACCCCTGTGCCTTTTCCAAATAGCCTAAAGGCAAAGAAACTGGACGAGCAGTTCAAGAAGTTCTCAGATGGTTTCAAAAAATTATCTGTCAACAATCCACTCATTGATGTGATTGAGCAGATATCATCATATGGAAAGTCCTTAAAAGACATAATTACCAAGAAGAGGAAGATACCTAATAATGATGTAGTAGTATTGAAGGAACAAATGAGTGCATTCATTCTAAGAACACTACTTCTGAAAAGACAAGATCCATGTTGTTTTAACATAACTTGCTTCATAGGGAAGACCAAGTTTAGAGAAGCTCTTTGTGACTTAGGGGCAAGATTCAATCTAATGCCCTTGTCAACCTTCAAGAAGTTAGGTCTCAAGGAGTCCAAGAAGAGTAATATGACTATTCAATTAGTAGACAACTCTATGGTAAAGCCACACGACACTTGTGAAGATGTCCTGGTAAAGGTAGATAGATTTGTTTCCCTACAGACATCATGGTGATGGAAATGTAGGATGATCATGGCAATGAACTCTTACTTGGAAGGCCATTCCAAGCTAAAACTGGCATGATTTCGGATATGGGCAAAGGACATTTGGCCATTGATATCAAGGATGATAGGTTTCAGATCAAGATGCTTGAGTACTCCAAAGCCACAGGGGACAAAGTGCAGTGCAACATGCTACAGCAAGTGGAGGGAAAGAAGTCCTTGCTTCTAGGGAGGTCATTTCTCAACATGGCCCATGTCATGACTAAGGAAGACAAAGGCACCCTAGCAGTAGATATCATGGAAAACACCAAGATGGTGTCGATAGTAAAAGTAGTGCACTAACTGGAGGATGAAGAAGAAGATTATTGCCCAACTAGCCGCTGCTAAATCTCTTGTGCATGCATATGTATAGTTACCTTTGGAGTCATGTTTGCTGAACCTAGTGGATAACTGTACATGTAGCCACTCTTTGAAAGAGTGTGTTTTATTGTTGAAAGTGGTACCCTGCTACTATACAAAACATTTTGAAGATCTTGGACCACCTCCCCCACCATTGGTCCCATCCCTATTGATCCCACCTAATTTGGAGTTGAATCCACTTCCACCACATTTAAAGTATGTCTTTCTGTCCATAGAAGAGAAGCTTCCAATTATTATATCATCTTCCTTGAGCAGTGAGGAGGAGAAGTAGCTACTAGTTGTTCTGAAGAACCACCAAGCTGCATTTTGATGGTCGATAGCAGACATCAGGGGAATATCTCCCAGTCTGTGTCAGCACAAAATCCAACTAGAAGATGGAGCCAAGGCGATAGTTCAAACTCAGAGGTGACTCAACCCCATCATGACTGAGGTGGTAAAGAAAGAGGTAGTCAAGCTCCTATCGACATGTATAATTTATGCTATTTCTGATTCTATGTGGGTGAGCCTGACTCAGGTAGTTCTAAAGAAAGGGGGTTACTATCATAACCAATTCTGTTAGTGAGTTAATTTTGACTAGGTTAGTGACATGGTGGCGTGTATGCATTGGTTACAGATGATTGAATGTTGACACTTTAAAAGATCATTTTCCCCTTCCATTCATCAACCAAATTTTGGAGCAACTTGTCAGTCACTCACATTTTTGTTTCCTTATAGGTATCTAGCCATAATCAAATTTTGATTGAGCCAAAGGACCAAGAGAAGTCTACCTTCACCTTCCCTTATGGCACATTTGCATATAGATGGATGTCGTTCGACCTTTGTAATGCACCCTCCCTCCAAGGATGTTGTAACGACCATCATCAAACCGACAACCAAATCGTTACTAATTATGTGAAATAAACAAAAATAGAGGATTAACAAAAAACACTAAAATTTAAAACCATTTTTGCAAGGAGATCCTCTCCTAGAAAAAATCTTACTGAAAGATCCAAAACTTATATATATCATGATTCACATTGTATAAACATTGTTTCTTGTCATCTCGAGGACAACATATACAGTTGCTCTATCAACACATATACTGAAGCAACATAAAATCTCAAGGCATACAAGCCAAAATTCTTAGATCGTTCATGAAACCATTACGAATTGACTCTAAGGACCTGAGAGTATAGAGACGACACATAGGACTTCTATCTAAGAGACATGACATACAGTACACTCAACCTGAGCTGTTACTACTACGTCAGCTATTGTTTCTCCTCTACAGAAAGTTCTCCACTGCTTTATGCTCATCCACCTAAAAATTTTGGATCCCACGGGGTGAGACAATTGTCCCAGTGAGAGATATAACCCTCTTCCAACCATATTATTATTGCAGATAAACATTATAAAACTGAGTAGAGGTTCTTTTATATTAACAGGCAGGATTAATCATTGTATGAACAGAACAAAGTAATATATTTACTTAAGGAGAATGATTCATCTACCCATGGTAGAGTAATAAACCATCTATCTACTTTATAATGAATGTAAAGAATCATAAACAACATCTATCAACTAAGATGTATAACAGAATTGTGCATCAAACAATGTTTTTCTGCATTCGATCCTTAAGAAAATATGCTACATGGCTGAACATATTTTACAATCACACTTATGCCCTGAGAAGATGAAGTATACCCCATATATTTCCAACCGACCACAAACTTCTCACAAGTCAGTACCATACAAGGTCAATGGGAGAGTCAGTTGCCATGACCTCAACTATCTCAGTCAGTACGAGACCACATAGGATTCAGCAAGACATCTCGTATCATCTGCTGGCAGGACATATAGTGCCAGCTACAATTAGAGCATGCTAGGATACAAAGGCAACCTCTCTCAGAGCTACAATGTCAACTGTTCTCTCTTAGGGGAACATCTACACCAACCGTCCCCAGTTATGAAATTACTGAGTCATGGTTACATAGGCACCACACTCTGAGCCACGGTCCAGTTCACCGTGCTCTATTGAGACATTCACTTTGAGTTCGTAAGGGGATCGGCTCACATCTGGCCGTCTGTACTTACGCCCCCCCCCCACATTCAAAAATATGCATTCCAAGTTATGCCATGAGAAACCCATTTCACCATTCAGCAAATTCTGACACTGATGGATCTATGGTCAGGGAAATGTTTTATGGTTTCTAGTGATATATTATGTGCATTAAAGCATTCTTTTAGCATCAAAAAAGTTATAATCATTAATCACAACAAATGCTACAAAGAAAGGTGTAATACATCTATCAAGTACTATTCAAATCTTTAAGACGCATGATACTTGGGATTTCAGTCCCTTATCATATTACTGGGAATTCTCATACCTTCACATTATTACTATCATGATTACTGGATCTAGATATTCCAACCCTTAAATCACCACACAACGTTGTTAATTCTATAACATGTAACCATTACCTCTAGCTCCTCAGACCAAGGTATTCATTTCACTTGTTGTACAAGTATTTCACATAGATCACATGGTTTGTTTAAGCATCATGTCACGTCTTACTGGGCAACAACTATTCATATGTCTCACAAGGCCATTCTACATCTTGTCACCTCTCACTAGGTAACAACTATTCGTATGGCTCACAAGGCCATTATACATATTGTCACGTCTCACTAGGCAACAACTATTCATATATCTCACAAGTCCATTATACATCTTGAAACCTCTCACTAAGAAACAACTATTCATATGGCTCACAAGGCCATTATACTTATTATATAAGTATTTAACATGTTTCTCAAGGCTTATTTAATAAGAGAAATACAACCTTCCCATGATTTGGGTTAGGGTTTCCCTTTATAGCCGAGTAGGGTTTCAAGTTCACATTATGAATCCAAACCCTAATTCATTGCTCTATACATCTAGGAGCATATACCGATATCATAAATATGCAATCATACTTATCTACTCTAATCATTTATTATTAAATGATTATCAATACATAGTAGGAGTTTCTCTCTCATCCTTACTAGAATATTGATTACATCATACTTTTGGTTCAATCCTCCTCTTGAGGAATATTAATTCATCATTAACAATTCACATCATCTTTTAATTAGCACCACATTCAACATGTGTCACATAATCAATCACATATGATTGAAGTGTCCCTACCATATCGGGTATCAAGACGTGTGTATGTTAACATGTATTACTTTAAGCTACATTCTAATTTCATGTAGTGTATCCATATCAGGCAGGTGGTAAAAAAAGGTGGTATAACCACATCACCATATCATGTTTTAGGGTGTAACCCTTAATCATCCTATTGTGCACCCATATCAAATTGATTATCACTTAGTTCTTATCATCTCAAAACAACTTCATATCAGGTATGAGCTAGGAGCTTGACCCCATATTGGGTATAAGCTATGTGTTTGGTGACATATCATGTGCAAGCTATGTGATGGACACCATACCATGCACAACGTGTGCATCGTATTAGGCATAGAGCATATGCCTCATCATTTATCATTTAAGAGGTATATATACAAGATACCATATCGGTTTCCCAATCAGGATCATCATATCGGGTATCCATGTCGGGTAACATATCGGGTTACCATGCTAGGTAGACCTTGAAACTCATAACCCCTTCATTCCTTCAAGGATCAACCTTATCGTATACTTACTTGACAAGCTAGATGTCTTATTGAATTCTCATACTACAATCCATTACACAAAGGGTAGGGTATATAGGATTTCAATCCCTCATCTAGGGTTTTCCATCAATTTGGGTAAATTATGTAATATCGGGTTACACTTTGTTCTTGATTCCATACCTTATATCGTGTATAAGTTCTTACTCAACTATTCATATCGTGCACCAAATGTGTGCTTCAAGGTATCATATACCAGGGGTATACTACTTGATCATATCATGCAAGGGGTACTTTCTTACCTTACTCATATCAGGCTACCCAAACTAGGGTTTCATATCGACTTACAAGTATACATTAAACCCTATATCATGCATGTAGTTTATATTTGACTTCCTATCGTGCAATATGTTCGTGGTTAACAGAAAATCATGTTTCAAGGTATAAGCTACCTCTCCATATCATGCAAGAGGATATCACTTCACAAGCATGTCATGCAAGTGATGCATGTATATTACCATATCGGGTAAGAGCTACATGTTTGGGTACTTGAACCTGATATCACTTTATAAAGTGATATCATCTTCTTCAAGCTCTAGACCTTCATTCTAACTATTATCGTTCATGGACAATAGGTCCAACAATTACTAGAACTCATAATTTTATCAACTATTCAAGAAGATTTTGGAATTAAAAGTAGATCATTTAAGTATAGCAATTTAGGTGATGAATAAAAACATGGTTGAGTTCAAGTTATATAACCCACCTTGTGAACAAATTCAAAGCTCCAAGATCCAAAGCTTTACATTCTAAGGTTGAAGAAGAACTTCTCCAAGGTCCAAGGCTCGTTCACAACTCCTCCATGGACAAGAAATCACCATAGTTAAGCACTTGGTGAAGAAGGAAAGAAAGCAATATTCATAACCCGATATACTACTTCGACCAAGGTTGAAGATGACCAAAGCCTTACCTAAAGCTTGATGCTCGATCTCTCCTAGCTCCTTGAGCTACTTTTCACAATACCTAAGGGTCTTTGCATGATATCTCCAAGGGAGATGGTTATGAGGATCGTAAACTTTAATAAGTTGGTGAATGGTGGAGTATATATACTTGGTTTCATGAGATAAAGTATATAAGAGGTGTCTTCGCCTCAAACTACTAGATGAAACGTGGCTATGAATGGTTGACATGTGGCCATGCATGCACACATCTATATCTTGCCATGCAAGAGTCTTGAGGACAAGCTAGGGAAGATATTTTGGCCATCCTTTATCTTCTTGGATAAGTTATCCCATCTTTATCTCATTATCAAGGAAACCCGATACACTTTATGTAAGGGGATTTGCAACCCATCAAGGGACACCTCCTTGAGGCACTCTGCCTGTCATGGCCTTTTCCAAGGCTCAACAAATCGATAGGAGGCCTCTGGCATGGCTCCTTGTCCGATAGGACTCCTAAGTCAAGACTACAACCCGATACAACACATATAAGGCTTCTTCCTTCAACTTTTTCCTTGGTCTTTCCTTCACCAAGAGTATCATCACTAAAAGGTGATTCAAACATAGTGTATCCTTATCTCTTGTTACTATAAAAGATACATAGAGGGAGTAGGGACACATTAGAGGTGGCAATTTACATTCCAACCCCATATATTGGATAAATTACAAATTGTACCAAAATTGGTGCACAAAGTACTAGCATTGTTAAAACAAGTTATAACTTGGGATTTAGGATTTCCACAAGCCACCAATTAGCAACACTCTCTTTGTTATGATACTAAAACACCTAGGACACATTCCACATGTGACACTTTGCAATGTAACCCCTCATCTTGGGTAAATTCCACTTTTCACTTAGACTTTCATATAATGCACAAATAGTTTGCAATTAAGCTCAAACTTGAAAAAAAAAACTTCACAAGAAACCTTAATTTCTTTTCAAAATATTATAACCAATAGATAAGTTACTTACTTAAGCAAAACTTCTAGGGTTAGGCCATAACCCAGGTCAGGGGTATTACAATTATAAACCCCTAACAAGGATTTCGTCCCCGAAATCCCAAATGAAGGAAGGCAATTGTCATTCATGTATCATATTGTCAAGTCTCCACATAATATCTTTATGTCATGGAGATGCCATATAATTTTAACCGGTACAAAGTTCTTCCACTCAATGTTATCATTTGAATCTGTCATACAAGACAACTATTCAACTGTCTTTTCATTTTTGACTTGCAGTGTATATGCAGTTTCAAGTAACACTTTCTAAGTTAAAGAAGTGTTATTCCTACTTTGGGTAATTCAGGTGTCAAACCTCACTTAGTTTTAGCATTTCTTTTTCAAGAAAGATCAGGGTTATGTTCTGTCACTCACTTGGGATTACAAGTCTTATCATACATCTTTAGTGTCACTCTAATCTGTTGACACAACACATAACTTTCTTATGGCTTGTACCAACTACCTTCCTAGTTGTACATTCTATTGTCATAAGTAAAGGTCACTTATTAAAGAAGAACTTATCTCAAATACACCTCTAGATGTTATGAATAGACTGCATCAACAAATCTAGATAGGGATATATTAATGAATTATCTTTAGCTTGATAAGCACTTTCTCAAAACAATTCGATAATTGTTCCTTCAATTAATACATCCTAATCGATGTTATGTTTATGTGGATCATAAACCCCTAACATATGATCTCCATACTAGAGTTATTTCAAGGTTGGCCCTTCTAGGTAGCCAAACATTATTCATTTTTTCAGGAATCATATTCTCATTTTCCCATATTACCTGGCACATCTTGGATACCAGAATTCCTTACCTTGGCATCCTTCACATGTGTTGAAAACACATCATATCCTCATCGTATCCACTTCTTTATTGTAATACCAGAGTCAAATACTCAAAAGGATCTTTCTTTTATCTTGGGACATTATATATTACACATATCTTTATCTTGGAACCAAAGTCTAAGACAAATTGATACTTTTCTAAGTATCCATCAAAAGATCACTTCTAACATATGCACATCAATTGTCCTCAGACTTACTTGATTGCCATGTCCCTAAAAGGAAAGAACACAAAGAAACATATTCCTTTCATCACCCATCATAACCCATGGTTGTTCATCAAAGAGGAGACATCATCATCTCCTAAGATTATTACATGAACCTTCACCATTCATGAATCATTTATACTTGTTCCATCTTAGGTTCCTTGCCATTTGCATAGGAATTATATGGATGATTACATATCATCATTCCTTTCTTTGTTATTGTCTAACATGTTATGAGCATTTTGTGATTTTATCACATTTCCCATTTCCACATTATGGAAAAGATATTTACTATTCACACAGACTTTATCAAACAAGGATCATCTCCCTTGGTTTCTTTCTCTTATCATGAGGATTATACTTTTTACTTCCTCATACACACAGATTGATCTGAGATCATATCATATTCCACTTTATTGCACTTAGGATGTAATACAAGTATCCATACCATATTTCCAATTTTGTTATACTTACTAGATTGATCAGAGTAATCAGAAAGATAACAATATAAGAGTTCCATACTTACCTTATCTTCAATAATCGAATACCTGGCTAGGGTATACATGTACTGAGATTAGATAGTATGCACTTTTTTACTATCATATTCCTTAATTTTCCTACCATCAAGAACATAGGACCTAGCATCCCTGGATTTTCTCCAGGCATCACTTTTAGAAGAAATTGTAAAGCATTTAAAAGATTACTAAACAAAATGTAAGTCCTCATCTTCTTGTGTCCTCATAGGACTAGTCAAAGGAAGCTCAATAACAACTACTTTTCTTATATTTAACACATAGAATCATGAAACGACATATCAGAATGATACTATTTCATCTGACTTGTCTCAACTAGTGGATTGTTCACTGCCTCAGGCTAATTCTTTTCATAGAATCTTGTCGTTGCCTAATTCCAATGTCATTCTGTATTTCTTGGTGTTGATGGACCTGCTCGGGACATCTGTCTACATCCTCAAATGCCACTACTAGACCATTGCCTTTGAGAGTCTTGTTGACTCTGCCTCGGTAGTTGGGTCATTTCCTCCTTCCTTTCTGGACAAGAGGATCTAATATGCCCAATCTATTTACACTCATAACACATCTTATAAGCATTCCCCGGCCTTGTCGGCCTTATAACTGATGTAGAGGCCAAACCAAGAGTTCTAACAGGTGGGACATCAGGTCTTTTATCCTTTCTTGGTAACCACTGCCCTGGTGCACTAAACATTGGTTGCACTGGTGGTACCAAAAACTTTCCCTTTTTGGAACTACTAGGCCTCTATTCCTGAGTCTGGATAGATCTTTTCTTAATTCCCACCTCATTATCCTCTTCTGGACAGTCTTCTATGATATGTCTAGGTTGCCTACACCTGTAGAAAACCCTAATTTTAGGTTGTAACCAATTTCTTTTGACATTTTCCATTGCTCCACCATATTGATGTTGATCATGAATCCTACTAGTGCCCAAAATTTCATCATTGGGGGTTGGTAATATGGGTTGTGTTAGTAATACCCAGTCCACTATATGCATCACTATTGTCCTAACCTACCCAGAAATGGTATCAAAAGAAGGATCCCTTATCATAGCTAGATCATCTTTGTAACATCCCTGACCTGGGTTATGTGTTAACCCTATATGTTTTGCCTAATAAGGTTGAGTAAATGCGTAATCTTATCTTGGGAAAAGTAATTAGGGCTCATGAGAAACTTATGTTTCAATTTTGGTCCTATTTGAACAATGTTGAAGCAATGTTTGATTATTTTGGACTAAAGTGCAAATTACCCAAGTTGATGGGTAAAATTGCAAATGTTACATGATAACATGTTCCTATGATGTTGAGACATCATAAGAATGAATATGATGTAGTGGTATGGTTTTCACAAGCTTGGGCACCAAGATTAAGCTTGTAAAGCAATCCTTGTGCATTAAAACCCAGTTTTGGTGTAAAGAGCAATTTAACCAAAACCTAGGGTTCAATATGCAAATTACCACTTCAACAAGGTCCCTAATGTTTCTTGGCATCTTGTATAGAAAGAAAAATGAGAGGGGAGCCTCATTTGAGTTAAGTTGGAGGAGAGAGAATCTTGATATTAAAATAATCAAAATTTAATCCTAAGTGAAACCCTAATTCAATTTAGGGCAAAAATGAATGTATTAATTAAAGGGCCTTCAACCAAAATTAAAATGGTTAGATTCAGATGTGTGTGGATGAGCTTAAAGCCTTGCAAAGGCACGAGAATATCCTAAGGAGGTGAAATTCCACTCACCATTATTATAAGAAAAAGAATTTCCACTCAAATATGGATATTCTTATTATAAGGGTTAAGGTGCTTAATTTCTTTTCCCTTAATTATTGGATAATGGAAGGGATCTCGGTGGTATATAGATTCCTTTGCATGTAATAAACCAAGGGGGGAGTTGTGGCAACAAATTTGGAATTAAAAGACTTTTATAAAGTATTTTCTCTCTCATCAATTTTCTTATAAAAGTACCTTTTCCAAGCCAAAACAAAGGCTTTTTCGAATTCCTTTCTTTCACCTTGCTTGGAAAACGACCAAGGATCTGTGGAGGATCAGGAGTACGACCCTGAACCTGTTGGTAAGGTTATTGACCTCCTTTCACCTCAAATCCATGGTGAAAATCAAAAATCAATGCATAAATTCTCCATATCTCGATCCCCTCTTCAATTCTAACCAATTCTTTTCACTCAAAGCTTGAGGAAGACCCTTGGAATAGTGAAAGGAGTTACATCCACCATTGTTGCTGTGATCTTGGAGCTTTGGAGCTCAATTGGAGGCGGGTTTTATAACTTGAACCCTTAATTTTATTATTGCAATAAATTTCTTATCAATTGGTGATCATTTCTACACTTCTGAAATTAAGTTTGGTTGATTGATGCAATCTCCATGGAAATCACAGTAGATTTCATGAGTTTGGAGCTTGATGATGATGACATCATCATAAGCACACACCTCCCAAAATATCTAGGGCAAACGGTTTCAGTTTTGAGTCCAAATGGTTTCACCAAACCGTTTGGTGGTTTAGTTTCCAAACCGTTTGGAATTGTTGACCGTTTGAGATGGTTGACCATTTAAAGATATATGATGTGGTGCTTGGATTTTGATCCAATGGTTTCAATTGGTTTGATCTTGAAGGTTTCAATTGTGAATGATTACTTAATTGCAAACCCTAATCGACTAAGTGTTGAATTTCCAATTGATTGAGATGATGTTTTAGGTTGATTGAACCAAACAGTTTCAAAACCATTTGGGGATCACCCAAACGGTCTCAAGACCATTTGGGGGTCACCCAAGACCGTTTGGAGGTCTAGGGTTAAGTATGGCTAAGTGTTTGAAGGTCCAAAGGTACCAAATTGAATTGCAACTAAGTGTTGATTTAATAATCAATCCAATGGTCCAAAACTCTAATTGAATATCATGGATTTTCATGATGGAATGGACAAACGATCTCAAGACCGTTTGGAGATCAACCAAATGGTCTCAAGACCATTTCAGGTCAGGTCATATCATGTGATGATGATAGTTCACTGATTTCAATTGATTTGGTTCCACAATGTCAACCATTGATGGATCCTCGATTTCAAACCCTAAGTGATGGTTTCTTGATTATCAAACCTAGTTCAATTGGGTTCAAAACCCTAAATTGAAGGTCTAATTGAATGGTGATTCATTGGTCCAATTGATGAATACTTTAGTGGTTCAATTTATAATTGGTCCATGGATTGAAACCTTGAGTTGATTGAGTGTTGAAGTACCTTTTTGGTCCATGCGATTTTGAGAAGGTTTGGACCAAACCGTTTCAAGACCATTTGGGACCAAATGATCTCAAATCCTTTGGAGACCCAAAGTGCAAACAGTTTCAATACCTACTTTGTCCAATTGGTTTCAAGTATAACTTGTTCAAATGGTTTTCAACCAATTTATTTATGCAAACCAAGATCTTTAAGGGTCTAAGTAATTAACATTGTGAAGATCAACATGGTTAATACATTGGAATATCTCATTTGATTGAAGGTCCAATATGGTGAACCTGTTTAGATACTTAACGCATTTGAAGATTTCAATGGTTAACCCAATTGATCACTTTGTGGAATTGAAAGTTTAATTGGTCAATTCTTTTGAATTCCTTATATAATTGATGGTTTAATTTATTAGACCATTTGGACATCTAATATGATCAAAGGTCAATCAGTTATATGATTATTAAAGATGTAGACCCACGATGATTGTGAAGGCTAACCCTAGCTATGTGTACTCAAGTGAAGAGTTGACCTAGATCAATCTTGGAGTATTTAACATCCTAGAGAGGATGAGAGAGAGAGAATGAGAGAGATGAATGTTATTATAATTAGGCCCTAATTCTCTCACTATGAATAAAATATGTGATAAGGGTTTGATCCATAATAATGAGATCATGAAACCCTAATCATTGGGCCCTAACCCCAATTCAGGGCAATTCTGAGTGAAACCCTAATTGGGATTAATAGTAAACCCTAATCGAGGGTTATTGAATGTACACCCTTTTGTGAAGTGAAATTTATGTGTGAAACCCTAATTAGGGCAAATCTATGTGTCAAACCCTAATTTAGGGAAAAGATGAGTGTTATCATAAATCCAGGGTGATGATGTAACCCTAACTTAGTGTAACAACGAAGGAAACCCTAATTTAATGGGAATTGTACATCCTAACCCTAATTGGGTATGAGGTAAGAGAAGCCCTACTTGGATGTGAATAGAAAACCTGAATCCCTAAAATGGGGAAAGGTGCATGAAACCCTAATATAGGGTAGTGCCACTAATCCTATGTGAAGACCTAGCACTGGGTGATGTGTTGTGTAATCTTAATTTCACATAATACTGAGTGAAACCCTGATATAGAAGGATGATTATATGAAACTCTATTGAAGAGTAATACTATGTGAAATCCATAAATGTATGGAATATGCTACGTGAATCCTCAAATTATAAGTATGAAGGATATTATTCCTAATAATGGAATAGTGATTAGTGATATGAAAAATGTAACACCTAGAGAGGTTGATAATGAATATCCTTATATTAATAGTTCATAACTCAAGGATGAGTCCATAGTATTGGAAATGATTGTATAATCTAAGTGAGTGACTAATAACCAATACTTTACATGATAAATGTGATGAACTGGTGCATAAAGTATTAGGATGGGGAAATACCCTAATACAAGCTAAGTGGATGAACTCTAATAAAATAAAGGTGTTGAGGGAAGTGATACATCAAGATATGATATATATCACATCCAACACCCCAATACTTCTATACCTTGATGTGTTATAAGTCAAATATAATTGGATGAATGACACATGAGATGTGTCATGTCAATGGTTACATTGACATGTAATGCACCCTGTTGAATGTAGGCTAACATGCCTTATCAAAATGTTATTCCAAACCTATAAACTATGATGTAATCATATTCTGGAAAAGATGTGAGAGAAACTCATGTTGTGTGTTGATAATTCATTTAATGATAAATGATGAGAATAAATAAGTATGATCAAATACTTATGATTATCCATATTTATTCCTTGATATGTAAACCCTAATACAAGGTAATGCTATGTGAAACCCTATTACAAGTTAATGCTATGTGATCCCTAATATAGGTAATGCTATGTGAAAACCTATTACAAGTTAATGCTATGTGATCCCTAATACAGGTAATGCTATGTGAAACCCTATGACAAGTTAATGCTTTGTGAACCCTAATGCATGGTACTGCTATGTGAAATTCTGACACACGGTAATCCTATGTGAAGCTCATATACAGACTAATGGGTTATGAATGTAATAAGATAACCCTTGTATTGCATGATATTGATATGTAATTGTATCATGATTACTAATCATGTAGATATGTTGAGAAGATGAGCATAGCCAGGTATGGGCTATGATGCTTTGTTTATTGAGAATGTTTTATAGGCTTTATAAGCCTTCATATGCTTTGTGTAGTAAGAATCATTGAACTTTGTGTACTATGTGCAATACATTTTATAGAAAGAATCATGATGTCCTTGGTCAGATGATCTAAAGGTATTAAGATATCTAATAAAGTGGTAATTAGTATTCTATGGTGGTTATGGGTTCAAATACCAGATGCTATAATCATGATGATGAACTTGTCAAGAAGTGGAATTGTACTTGGTGAGTTAAGGGACTAAGATCCCAACACTTTGTGAAAAGAGTATGGCTACATGCCATGACTCCACAATGATAATGCTAGGCATTAGATATATGATCTAAGCCTGAAGAGAGTTAATGTTGTGGTAATGATTCTATAGTGAATAAACATTATACATGTTCTTCATATTCCTTAAAGGATAAGTGACATGTTGTTCTATCAAAATATAGTTGCTTTGCTTTTGATAAGAATGATGTTCTAATCTACTAGACATTGATTAACTGATGCCAAACAAATATGATTCCTTTGTGTATATTATTCTTCTTAAGCTACAATAATAATATTTCTGGCGGAGAGTTATATCTCTCTCTGGGGCAATTTACAATTCTCTCAACCCCATGGGAATCACATTTTTAGGTGGACGCGGATGAGGAGGCAGGAATCCTTCAGTAGGTGAAGGGAAGCAACAGCAGCAGCAGGGACAGCAGTGAAGTCTCAGGTGGAGACACTGGTTGTTATGCCTTGTATAGATGTAAATAGAGTCCTATGTGTTGTCTCTGTACTCTCAAGTCCTCGGAGTAGTAGTCAGTGCTTTCAAGATTTTGGCTCAGTGCCTCGAGATTTTATACTGCCTGTGTTTAGCTTAGCAGGACAGTTAATGCTTATAATTCTCTGAAGGAGATGATACAGAATATGTACCTTTGGACAAGAATGTAAATATGTTACTTTGGTTCTATGTGAGAAAGTTTTCCTTTGATGGAGCTCTTGATAAAAAGGTTTTAATTTTTAGTGACTTTTGGTAATCTGTTGCTTAGTGAACGCTTCTGCATTAGTTAATTATGTTTTTGAGAGTTGTATGCCACAATTAAGTGGTATCAGAGCTCTAGGTTCGTTGAGTCTACAGAGACATAGGACTAAGGTTGTAGAGTCTGTTCTAAGTGTCTTCCAGTTTATTTGATAGTATCTTCTGCTCACATAGGAGAAGAAGAACTTGAAGATGCCTGGACCACATGAAGAACATGTTACTGAGGGTAGCACTGCTGCACCAGGAGGAGGTGTAGGAGACCATGATAGAGAGGAGCATGTACATGAATAGCCCCAGTTCAATCAAGCTGACATGGGGAACCCAGCCTTCCAAGCCATGTTTGGGCAATTTATAGCTGCCATGACTCACATGACTGATAGGATGCAAATACTTGCACCTAGGGCATCAGCTCATAATGAGGGCTATGGAGTCGGTAAGACTTTTGATAGACTTCGCTGGGTTGGAGCCATAGATTATGTTGGTACATCTGATCCAGCAGATGCTGATTTGTGGCTGACAGAACTGGAAAAGGCTTTCATCATCCTTGATATCCCTGAAGCAGAAAAGGTAAGACATGTTGTGTACCTCCTAAAAGGGAGTGCTGGTCATTGGTGGATGATAGAGGAAGATAAGAGACCAGGTGAAGAAATTGTATGGGAGGTTTTCCGATGAGAATTTGTCATTAGATACTTCCCTAAGACGTATCTAGATGAGAAGATCTCTCAAATTGAGAGGATCAAACAAGGACAGATGAACGTTAGCGAATATGAAGCTAAGTTCATGGAGTTGTTGCGGTTTTGTATGCAAATGGCAGTTAGTGATGAGGAAAGAATTTGGTATTTTGAAAAGGGGTTGAACGCTGAACTAACCACTCATGTGTCTGCTTTGGAGAACAGGGAGAGGTTTTCTACCTTTGTGGAGTCAGTAAGGAGGATAGAGAGGTATGAAATCGAGAAATGACAAACTAGTGGTAAGAAGGTGTACACCCAGTCTAAAGGACAAAGGTCCGAAAGTTTTAAGACACTACGAAAAATTTGGCCTTTGTTGAAGAACATTTGTGAGGAACCAAAAATCATGAATAATGATGTCTATTTGTGAGGGCTCATCCTTCAAATATGGGACCAAATCCCTCAACCGTGTTTTTAACATCCTTAGACCTTTTTGGTGAACACTAATCCCTCAAAAATACATTACTTACTAATCACTCCATGAAAAATGCCATGTCAAATGTTTCCCTCCATCTCATAACCCTTCCCTCCATTCTAAAACACAATATTTGTAAATCAAAATAAAAAAATAAAAAACCCTACCCCCTCGTTCCTCCACGCGAGAACCAATTCGTCGCTCCGTGCTTCCCCCTCTCACGGCGTGCACGTCCGGCCGGTCCTCCCCTCTCCGCTCCGATCCTCCCCTCTCCACCCTTCGTTGCTCTACGCGCAAGCCCTTAGACATCACTCCGACGCCCTCGCAAGCTCGTCGCTCCATGCTTCCCCCTCTCACGCTGTGCGCGTCCGGCTGGTCCTCCCCTCTCCACGCCGATCCTCCCCTCTCCACCCTCCGTTGCTCTACGCGCAAGCCCTCAGACGGCAGTCTGACGCCCTCGCAAGCTTGACGCCGAATATCTCTCCACACATCATTTGACACTTCAACGTATTGTTAATCTAGATCGATATAAAGGTTAATCTAATCTCCACAACCTTTGATTTCTGCAGTTAGTTCTTTGTTCGATATTTTTCTAGTTAATATTTTGTATGAATTGGTGCATTTTGCAGCTTCCAACAGTATCAATTGGTGATGCCCTACTTGATTTGGTAGTCATTGTCTGTGGTCCTACTGGTCTTTCCCTTGCTGCCGAATCTGCTAAAAGAGGATTGAAAGTCTGTCTTATTGGTCCTGATCTTCCTTTCACAAATAACTATGGTGTATGGGAAGACAAATTCAAGGGTTTGCTTTTATTTGGGAAAAAAATCAACGAGAGAAGCTTCATTTATCTCTTCACATTTGATCATTTTTGAAACTCTCACCAAATCTTAATATGCTCTGAATAACTCTTTTCAGTTTACAAATTATCAAAGTAGGTTTCTAGTTCTCTTTCAATTTTCTCTTCTTCTTAGCTGATTTTTTGTGCCTTAAGTTGGCTTGGTATTGTGTATCTCTTTGTATGAAGCACTTATTTATTCAGGAACAATTTATATCATATAGATTTCTCTTTAGCTTTCCAAACTCTTTTAATAATCTGAGATGTCCGCATTACTTCAGAGAAATACTCCTCTGATGCTCACTACCATCATCTGGATGCTGACTACAATCTTATCTCATGAGAAGCATTTGAGAAGTTAAAAAATAGATTTGCTAAAGGTTTAGTGTCTTGCCATGGGAAGCAATTTCCATTTTAAACTATTTTGCTAAAATTTGGAAGATTTCTCTCCATCTCAATGAGGAAACCAATAATGAAGGGGCTCTGCTTGGAACAAAAGCTTGTGTTTGACTTAATAGTTCACAAAACAGCTGGATTTGGCAGTTGTTAACAGATTGTGATAACATCCCACAAGACTTGTACTCAGCTAATCTCAGATTAAAAAAATATTTAGGACATATAAGTATTAAACTATTGCTATTGTACTACTGTGCTCTTTCCCTCATTCTTTTGATACATATATCCTCTTTTCTAATCTGAGGCAACATCTATGTATAAATGAATGATATTAACTGGTTTTATCAAATATCACATCCGAAAGCAATAGTTATTATTTGTGAATCATGAAGATCAACATTCAGATTTTCTATTGTACCATTTAATACACTTTGAACCTAATAAAGTTGGAAGGACTAACTCGTCAATGTTTTAATATATAACATTTAGTTCTGAGACTGTATTGATTAAATCTTCACCACATGCCAGTATCCTAGGATGCTATATCAGGTGCTGCACTTAAGAAGACATATCATGATTTCTTTCCACCCAAAGGGACTTAGCTAAAATTTTTAGGGGATTATACGAATCATGTAACTTACATCCTACTACTATGCTTCCTATATGCTTGTATGTGAATTAACTTTCTATTTATTTTTTCACCTAGATCTTGGGCTTACTCGATGTATAGAGAATGTATGGAGAGATACAATTGTATACATTGATGATGGTGACCCTGTTATGATCGGTCGTGCATATGGTAGAGTGAATAGAGATCTGCTGCATGAAGAATTATTACAGAGGTTAGGAAGAAGTTTGCATGGAAGAACTATATCAATGATGCAGTATGCACGGATAAATATGTCACTATTTTCCTTGTAGATGTTATGATGTTGGTGTTACATATCTTGACTCAAAAGTAGAAAAGATAACAGAAACAAGTGAAGGTCTCAGTATTGTTGTTTGTGAAAGAGGAGCCATGATTCCTTGCAGGTACTGAAAAGATGTTTGTTTGATGGTTAAAGTGCAAACATCTAACCTTGAAACAATTAGGCTTGCTATTGTTGCATCTAGAGCAGCTTCAGGGAAGCTCTTAGAGTATGAAGTGGGTGGCCCACAAGTGTGTGTGCAAACAGCATATGGAGTTGAAGTAGAGGTAGGTTGCAATTCAATAGTGTATTCAATTAATAGTGAAGCATTGTGAATTTTTAGTCTACGATCTGTCTTAATCCATCTATGTTATTTGGTGGGTTCCAAGACAATTAACGTCTTACATAACTACTGCTACTTGATTGAATCACTTTTAGTGTACTGGTTTTTATAGGTGGAAAACAATCCTTATGATCCCAACTTAATGGTTTTCATGGACTGTAGAGACATCTTTAAAGGAGAAAAACAAGGTCTCAAGGATGACTATCCAAAATTTCTTTATGTCATGCCAATGTCATCAACAAGAGTGTTTTTTGAGGTGGGCTATATTGTGTAAACCTTTTCCTGATTACTTATTATATGTTAATATTTTCGAATTTAAGAATATTTTCTTCCAAGAAACTTGCTTAGCCTCTAGGAACGCTATGCCTTTTGACTTGCTGAAGGAAAAGCTAATGTTGCGGTTGGAAACGTTGAGTATTAGAATAAAGGAAGTTTATGAAGAGGTAGGTGCTTCTTGAATCCTGAATTTAGCATACTGGCAATAATGACAGCTGGATTGTTTTATTTTATATCTTGACATATTAGACCACTTGTAGTTCTTGCAAATTCTGTGAAGTTTTGAGAAACTTGAAGCAATGCCACGCAACCTGCATAAAGTTTTAGCAAGCTAACTAAACAAGCAATTATGAACACAGTTGGTGTAACTCGAAGGATATAATGAAATATGTTCATAGTCTATTGCACCAAGCAGAGGTGTCATATTATCTCAGATAACTAGCTTAACTTAGGCATTTGAGATGATTTTTCCTGAAACCACCAGTGTTATACAATGTGGATCAAACATCAATGTGTTTATACAATGTGGATCAAACAGCAATGTGTTTATACAATGTGTTCAATAGCTTTCAGTAGGAGTAAAGCATGGATCCTACTGGGTATAAACTGTATATACAATGTGTTATTATAGGTCATATTAGCATATATAATAAATTATCCTTAACACAGATAATTCTTAAACTGTTGGACCTATATAGAAATGACCTAGAATGTGTTTCACATGAAACACCCACATTACTGGACCTATATACATTCTAGGTTTCATTCCTAGAATATAATATGATGGACTTTCCACATTACTGTATCTTGTCCCCTCATTTAATATGATACACATTGTTGTTTGACCTATATAAGGTGTATATATTACTATATGACATGTTGGTTTTATCATAATAGACTTGTATAAGGACAATTCCAGGATAATAGTTTAAGCCAGTTTCCTTTCTAGTAGCTTTCACATGATATCCTTTAACTTATGATAATTATCCTTAACACAGATAATTCTTAAACTGCTGAGCAGTCCCTTGTATATATTCACATTACACAGAAATAATGTCTTAAAACTTAGACTACTCAGGTGAGCATACAAAAAGGTGAAAAGGCACTTCTCAATACCACATGGATGAACTGTATGTGGTTGTAGATGGTGTTAACATCATTTTGGTCTTGGTTCCATGCGATCCAAATACCACCAATGAACCCTTCTACTTTAATTAGATGGAAATTGTTGAAACCCAATCTCTTGACTATGTAGTTAGATTGCTTTCCACTGATCCTTAATTCTAGAGTAGAAACCACTCTATGTTTCTAATGTATACATATTTCCTTTTAAGCTTCAATAATCATGTCATGCTAGTGTCACTTGCATTTTAACATAATAGATCCATAAAAATAAAGATTGAAATGTGAATGGCAAGGTTATACCTTGGGATTGCTATCCCACTCCATATTCATAGTAGACTCACCTTCAATTATCTTGTCCTTTTTTTTCATTTTACAATATTTGTGAATGTGTGGATATTTTATAGCACGTCTTGGCTTCGCCTTTCTTCCAGTAGTTTGTATTTTAGTTACAAGTTGTGGTTCAGCCTCAACCTCAACTTCCATTTTGGTTTCTTCTATCGACTATTTTTCTATACACCCCATTACAACCTGATTTCTTTATGGTGTCCCCATATTATGTGCATGATTGGTATCACTTTCTTTAACTCTTCTATCTCAATCCTCTTTGTCTTTCATCCTCATTAGTATGATTCATGATGTCCTCCAAAACTTCATTTTCACTATTCCTATCATGGTTTACCTTTTTTCTTCTTCTAGGCCTTCCTTAGCTTGTCATCTACAATAAGGATCTCACCTAACCATGGTTCTTCCTCATTTTTCTATTGTCTTCTTCATCTTCATTGGACATAACCTCATATCTTGCACTCTCCATCCTTTGAGCCCCGCCAAAAACATGTTATCATGCTACATATGTCCCATACTTGGAGATAACTTATTAACTCTTGTTGATTATGTTATCTTTGCTTGACAACATTGTATGGCATTACAACTATAATATTTGTCTACTATTTACTCCATACTTAAAAAAATAATTTTGGAGCAAAATATTATCATTACTATTTTGTAAGTAGTAAAAAAATATGATAGCTTAGCAAATTTGGTCAACACACTATACACTTGTCCTATGTGGGTAAATAGCATATTATTGTATGCATATGATATGAATATTGGAATTTAATGAGAAAGCTTGTTTAGGTCATTAATTATCTATTCACACTTGGCACTGACAAGATGACCCTCTACCTAGGTACACTTTGATCTTTATTGTTGTTATTTTCTTCTTCAAAAACCATATCGTTGGTTGGCACATCTCAAGACCAACAAACTAATGTCATTTGGTGAAATACATCAATCAAGAACTGTTGTTTTGGATTTTCAGAATGTTGGCCTGGTGAACATAGAAAATCTCATCCTACAATCCTTTCAAAATAGTGTGTTGTTGAAATACATCAAACCAGAACATAGGTTAGTGTAATTCAAGACCAACAGATCGACATCATTTGGTGTGACACGTCAATCTAGAACCATTGTTTTGGAATTTCAGTGTGTCCTGGTGATGATAGAACATCCCATCCTACAGCCCTTTATTAGTTTAAAGGATTGGTTGTACCTATGAGTTGAGCAAGGGTTATCTCTAAAACAACATCTCAAAATATTGATGCAACATGTAGCGTCCTTACACATGTAAATTTTGTTTTCTTTGTGAATCTTATCCCACTTTTCTTCTCTAAAAATAGGTAGCTGGGAATCTGCACTTGGTCCATCTCTACAAGCTTTTTGGGTGGGGGATGGAAAACAACCATGTTATCTATGCCTTGATTTTATGTGTTCTGACCACTTTGACTATATATGTGGTTGTTCTAGATACAGTTATGGTTATCTCAGTTGACACCAATGGTGTTTGTTCAAACTACTTTACTTCCACCTTTGGCAAGTAGCCAACATCCATTACAATCTTTGTAGAGGAGGGACATCATGTTGGGGTCGAGCATCAAGCTCCTGCACAATGCTAACTGTAGCAACATTGGAGGTACACAAGCAAAAATAGTGTTTTGTAAACATATATTTAAGGTCATCTAGTATATTATAGCTACGAAGGTTTGGTCTTTAGGTTAATTTCTAGTTGTATAGTCTTTGAATATTTCCATAATGTTTTCTCTGTTTGTATATATGTCAATTATATATGAATAATTGTACCAATAAAAAGTTCATATCATGTCAGTGATGCACTTTCATAAATAAATGAGAAACTACAATGTGAGCATTTAGTTTAATGGAACACCATGTGATTTGTTTAGCAAAACATCCATTAAATGTTACTGTTTTCCTCTGCTTCAATAGTCAAGGAATTGAGGTGTAAACTTTGTCATTTGAAATTAATGGCACAATGGTGTTGAAGATGTTACAATTCATCCCTGCTTTGCCTACCTTGGGTGCAATCACGAATGGAACCTAATTGATGAATATAACATTCTAAATCAATTCCTTTTTTAGGTTACTGATTGTTTCAACCGTAATATAGTGTTAGTAATAGTTGATTCATAACATTGATGTTATCAGTAGATGAACTACTATTGCTGTGATTATGAACTAGTGAAATTGATTCATATTATAATTATTATTAAGTCAACCTGTAAAATACTTCACTATTTCTCCAATCCGAAAGTTGCAATTTGAAGAACAATTAATGTGTCTAGGAAATATTTCGTTGAGAACATTTAGAGATTGATAAAAAAATTTTGTTGTCTCGATAATTATTAGGAATATAAGGGTTTCCTTGGAAGCTAAGAGTCCATTCGTGTGCATGTCCCAATCCGTTTGTGAAGTGAATGGAGTGGCTCTAATCACTAATTTCTATAAGGTACTTGCTTGGTTTGTACTGGGTTTACTGATATGTTGTTTCTTACTCACACTTCATTCTATTTCTTTCGTATTTCTGTCATTAATTTTCCTCAATTATTTTAGTGGATATGGGGTCGTATAAATCATTTATGTAAAATTGTTTCTTTGACGGTCCATTTTCCATTTGTAACAGATTAATACAAAAATATATGTGAGGCGTATCTCTTTGAAGTTGGATTGGACTATGCACTGAGTATTGTGGATGGAAAACTAGCTCATTCACGTGACAAGAGAGATCATATGGTTACATAGAAACTAATATTTGGAGGCCTGGCATTGATGAAGAATACTCAAGTACCCAACCGTATGAGGCCTGGCATTGACAGAAAACTAGCTCATTCACGTGACAAGAGAAGAATACTCAAGTACCCAACCGTAAGAGGCCTGGCATTGACGGAAAACTAGCTCATTCACGTGACAAGAGAAGAATACTCAAGTACCCAACCGTAAGAGGCCTGGCATTGATGAAGAGCACCACACCATTTGAAGGAATATGGAGACATTATAGATCTTAAGAGTTTCTAGCATGATATGTTGATTGTCATCAATCTCAAATTTTAGAACCATATGTATTTGTTATTTATATCAACATTGAGCACGCAATGTATGGATAATATTTTTCTTCATTAACAGAAATTGGTTTGAGGTGATTTAACATTTTTATGTGTCATTTTGGTGTTGAAACTTCTTATGATGTCATGTGACTCTTATAAAAATATTGTTTGAGGTTATATATACAAAGTTTTAATTTAAAATTAATTAACATTCAACAAATCATTCAATAAATCAATAACCAAATCATTTACAGTAATCCCTCAAAACTATATCAATGAAGGTCTTTAGTCCCTCAAAAATTAGATCCAGATTGGCCATCACAATTGCATTGATGACGACCACATAGCCCCTCAAAAATAATATTAATGAAGGCATTAGCCCTTCAAAAATATATTCTCCAAGACCATCAAGTCCCTCAAAAATGTATTTATGAGAACTAAACATGCCCTCAAAAATATATTTATGAAGGCTAAATAATCCCTCAAAAATGAACTATGAAGGTTAAATAGGCCCTCAATATAACATTCTTGAGGATCAGTTGGTCCGTGACAATTCTATTCGTGAGGGCCACTGGTATTTGTCACGTGAGTTCTCTTCACGGACCATTTTTGAGGGCCAGACTCACAACCGTCCCTATTTGTGAGGGCCTATAGAGAGGGGTTTGTGACAGGACTCACTCATGAATAATGGCCCAATTTTTACTAGTGAGAGGCCGAGATTTTATGCATCGGTGGAATCATCGAGATTCCATACCCAGACACAATGGATGCCAAGTAGGGGTAGGGATCATAGTAATGTTACAAGTAGAGACTCCGACATAGCATCAACATCGGTATCTAGACCTCACAGACCCTATTTTGCACCTAGGATATGTTATCAATGTAGACAGTCGGGACATCTAGTAAAGGATTGTCCAGGAGGGAATTCAATGATGACTCAACCTCAGGGGCAGAGTCAACAAGGATAAAAAAGGAGGCAGTTTCCTAGTAATAATAGAGGACGTGGACATGCGTCCCAGACAGGTCAGATGAAATACATTCATCCTGATATTTCATTTCTTAATTCTATGTGTTAAAGATATAAAAGTAGTTATTTTTTAACTTCCTTTGACTAGTCCTATAAGTACACAAGGAAGATGAGAATCTACATCTTACTCAATATTTCTTAAAATGCTTTATAATCTCTCTTATCTTTGTGATACAAGATGAGATATAGAAGTGATGCCTGGAGAAAATCTAGGAATGGAAAAATCATGTGTGTATAATGATATGAAAAGTGAGGAATATGATAGCAAATAAAGTGCATACTACCTAATATCAATACTTATATACCCTGGCCAGGTATATGATTATTGAAGATAAGGCAAGTATGAAACTCTTAGATTGTTATCTTTTTTATTACTCTGATCAAGTAGTCATTCTGAAACAATCTAGAGAGTATAATGAAACTAATAGGAAGATCTAAGTGAACATTCCTAATTAAAAAGGAAAAGCTATGTGAACATTCCCAACTAAAAGGAAAAGTTATGTGAACATTCCCAACTAAAAGGAAAATCTATGTGAACATTCCCAACTAAAAGGAAAAGCTATGTGAACATTCCCAACTAAAAGGAAAAGCTATGTGAACATTCCCAACTAAAAGGAAAAGCTATGTGAACATTCCCAACTAATAGGAAGAGCTAAGTGAAAATTCCTAACTAATAGGAAGAGCTATGTGAACATTCCCAACTAACAGGAAAAGCTATGTGAACATTCCCAACAAAAAAAAGGAAAAGCTAAGTGAACAATCCCAATTACATAGAGTTTGCTAAGTTAAATTTCCTAAATGAATAAAGGATTGCTGAGTCAATTATCTCTGTTAGATATATATGTTTTCCCTTTTGATAAATATTCTTGGGTGATGATAGAAGTATGTTTTTTATGCTTCTTCCTTTCAATAATATGGACATCATATGTTAGGGGTTTATGCTTTGCATAAACATAAACATTGATAAGGTTCAACTAATAAAAGGAACTTTATGTGAATTACAGATAAATGATATCCCCATAACATTGAGAAATTAGGTGGAGACTTGAAGGCAAGATTAATGAATAATGTGTCCCTCCCTTTTTCCTGGGATTTCGGGGACGAAATCCTTGTTAGGGGTTTATAATTTGTAACATCCCTGACCTGGGTTATGTGTTAAACCTAGATGTTTTGCCTAATAAGGTTGATTAAATGCTTAATCTTATCTTGGGAAAAGTAATTATGTCTCATGAGAAACTTATGTTTCAATTTTGGTCTTGTTTGAACAATGTTGAAGCAATGTTTGCTTATTTTGGACTAAAGTGCAAATTACCCAAGTTGAGGGATTAAATTGCAAATGTTACATGATAAGATGTTCCTCTGATGTTGAGACATCATAAGAATGAATATGATGTAGTGGTATGGTTTTCACAAGCTTGGGAACCAAGATTAAGCTTGTAAAGCAATCCTTGTGCATTAAAACCTAGTTTTGGTGTAAAGTACAATTTACCCAAAAACTAGGGTTCAATATGCAAATTACCACTTCAACAAGGTCCCTAATGTTTCTTGTCATCTTTTAGATCAAATAAAATGAGAGGGGCGCCTCATTTGAATTAAGTTGGAGGAGAGAGAATCTTGATATTAAAATAATCAAGATTTAATCATAAGTGAAACCCTAATTCAATTTAGGGCAAAATGAATGTATTAATTAAAGGGCCTTCAACCAAAATTAAAACGGTTGGATTCATATGTGTGTGGATGAGCTTAAAGCCTTGCAAAGGCACGAGCATATCCTAAGGAGGTGAAATTCCACTCACCATTATTATAAGAAAAAGAATTTCCACTCAAATATGGATATTCTTATTGTAAGGGTTAAGGTGCTAAATTTCTTTTCCCTTAATTCTTGGATAATGGAAGGGATCTCGGTGGTATAGAGATGTCTTTTCATGTAATAAACCAAGGGGGGAGTTGTGGCAACAAATTTGGAATTAAAAGACTTTTATAAAGTATTTTCTCTCTCATCAATTTTCTTATAAAAGTACCTTTTCCAAGCCAAAACAAAGGCTTTTTCGAATTCCTTTCTTTCCCCTTGCTTGGAAAACGACCAAGGAGCTGTAGAGGATCAGGCGGATGACCCCCCAACCTGTTGGTAAGGTTCTTGACCTCCTTTCACCTTGAATCTATGGTGAAAATTGAAAATCAATGCATAAATTCTTCGTATCTCGATCCCCTCTTCAATTCTAACCAATTCTTTTCACTAAAAGCATGAGGACGACCTTTCGAATAGTGAAAGGAGTTGAATCAAACATTGTTTCCATGATCTTGGAGCTTTGGAGATCAATTGTAGGTGGGTTTTATAACTTGAACCCTTAATTTTATTATTGCAATAATTTCTTATCAATTGGTGATCATTTCTACACTTCTAAAATTAAGTTTGGTTGATTGATGCAATATCCATGGAAATCACAGTAGATTTCCTGAGTTTGGAGCTTGATGATGATGACATCATCACAAGCACACACCTCCCCAAATATCTAGGGCAGACGGTTTCAATTTTGAGTCCAAACAGTTTCACCAAACCGTTTGGTGACCAAACGGTTTGCAAACCGTTTGGTGGTTTAGTTTCCAAACCGTTTGGAATGGTTGATCGTTTGAGATGGTTGACCATTTGAAGATATATGATGTGGTGCTTGGATTTTTATCCAATGGTTTCAATTGGTTTGATCTTGAAGGTTTCAATTGTGAATGATTACTTAATTGCAAACCCTAATCGACTAAGTGTTGAATTTCCAATTGATTGAGATGATGTTTTGGGTTGATTGACCCAAACGGTTTAAAAACCATTTGGGGATCACCCAAACGGTCTCAAGACCGTTTGGGGGTCACCCAAGACCGTTTTTAGGTCTAGGGTTAAGTATGGCTAAGTGTTTGAAAGTCCAAAGGTACCAAATTGAATTGCAACTAAGTGTTGATTTGATAATCAATCCAATGGTCCAAAACCCTAATTGGATGTCATGGATTTTGATGATGGAATGGGAAAACGGTCTCAAGACCGTTAGGAAATCAACCAAATGGTCTCAAGACCGTTTGGTGGTCATCCAAGACCATTTGAGGTCAGGTCATATCATGTGATGATGATAGTTCATTGATTTCAATTGATTTGGTTCAACAATGTCAACCATTGATGGATCCTCGATTTCAAACCCTAAGTGATGGTTTCTTGATTATCAAACCTAGTTCAATTGGGTTCAAAACCCTAAATTGAAGGTCTAATTGAATGGTGATTCATTGGTCCAATTGATGAATACTTTAGTGGTTCAATTTATAATTGGTCCATGGATTGAAACCTTGAGTTGATTGAGTGTTGAAGTACATTTTTGGTCCATGCAGTTTTGAGAAGGTTTGGACCAAACGGTCTCAAGACCGTTTGGGACCCAAAGTGCAAACGGTTTCAATACCTACTTTGTCCAATTGGTTTCAAGTATAACTTGTTCAAATGGTTTTCAACCAATTGATTTATGAGAACCAAGATCATTGAGGGTCTAAGTAATTAACATTGTGAAGATCAACATGGTTAATACAATTGAATATCTCATGTAATTGAAGGTCCAATATGGTGAACCTGTTAAATACTTAACGCATTTGAAGATTTCAATGGTTATCCCAATTGATCACTTTGTGGAATTGAAAGTTTAATTGGTCAATTCTTTTGAATTCCTTATATAATTGATGGTTTAATTGATTAGACCATTTGGACATTTGATATGATCAAAGGTCAATCAGCTATATGATTATTAAAGATGTAGACCCACGATGATTATGAAGGTTAACCCTAGCTATGTGTACTCAAGTGAAGAGTTGACCTAGATCAATCTTGGAGTATTTAACATCCTAGAGAGGATGAGAGAGAGAGAATGAGAGAGATGAATGTTATTATAATTAAGCCCTAATTCTCTCACTATGAATAAAATATGTGATAAGGGTTTGATCCATAATAATGAGATCATGAAACCCAAAACATTGGGCCCTAACCCCAATTCAGGGCAATTCTGAGTGAAACCCTAATTGGGATGAATAGTAAACCCTAATCGAGGGTTATTGAATGTACACCCTTTTCTAAAGTGAAATTTATGTGTGAAACCCTAATTACGGAAAAGCTATGTGTAAAACCCTAATTTAGGGCAAAGATGAGTGTTATCATAAATCCAGGGTGATGATGTAACCCTAACTTAGTGTAACAATGAAGGAAACCCTAATTTAATGGGAATTGTACATCCTAACCCTAATTGGGTATGAGGTAAGAGAAACCCTACTTGGATGTGAATAGAAAACATTAATCCCTAAAATGGGGAAAGGTGCATGAAACCCTAATATAGGGTACTGCCACTAATCCTATGTGAAGCCCTAGCACTGGGTAATGTGTTGTGTAATCTTTATTTCACATAATACTAAGTGAAACCCTGATATAGAAGGATGATTATAGGAAACTCTATTGAAGAGTAATACTATGTGAAATCCATAAACGTATGGAATATGCTATGTGAATCCTCAAATTATAAGTATGAAGGATACTATTCCTAATAATGGAATAGTGATTAGTGATATGACAAATGTAACACCTAGAGAGGTTGATAATGAATATCCTTATATTAATAGTTCCTAACTCAAGGATGATTCCATAGTATTGGAAACGATTGTATAATCTAAGTGAGTGACTAATGACCAATACTTTACATGATAAATGTGATGAACTGGTGCATAAAGAATTAGGATGGGGAAATACCGTAATACAAGCTAAGTGGATGGACTCTAGTAAAATAAAGGTGTTGAGGGAAGTTATACATCAAGATATGATAGATATCACATCCAACACCCCAATATTGCTTACCTTGATGTGTTATAAGTCCAATATAATTGTATGAATGACACATGAGATATGTCATGTCAATGGTTACATTGAGATGTAATGCACCCTGTTGAATGTAGGCTAACATGCCTTATGAAAAGGTTATTCCAAACCTATAAACTATGATGTAATCATATTCTGGCAAAGATGAGAGAGAAACTCATGATGTGTGTTGATCATTCATTTAATGATAAATGATGAGAATAAATAAGTATGATCAAATACTTATGATTATCCATATTGATTCCTTTCTATGTGAACCCTAATACAGGGTAATGCTATGTGAAACCCTATTACAAGTTAATGCTATGTGATCCCTAATACAGGTAATGCTATGTGAAACCCTATTACAAGTTAATGCTATGTGATCCCTAATACAGGTAATGCTATGTGAAACCCTATGACAAGTTAATGCTTTGTGAACCCTAATACAAGGTACTACTGTGTGAAATTCTAACACAGGGTAATTCTATGTGAAGCTCATATACAGACTAATGGGTTATGAATGTAATAAGACAACCCTTGTATTGCATGATATTGATATGTAATTGTACCATGATTACTAATCATGTAGATATGTTGAGAAGATGAGCATAGCCAGGTATGGTCTATGATGCTTTGTTTATTGAGAATGTTTTATAGGCTTTATAAGCCTTCATATGCTTTGTGTAGTAAGAATCATTGAACTTTGTGTACTATGTGCAATACATTTTGTAGCAAGAATCGTGATGTCCTTGGTTAGATGATCTGAAGGTATTAAGATATCTAATAAAATGGTAATTAGTATTATATGGTGAGTTATGGGTTCAAATACCAGATGCTATAATCATGATGATGAACTTGTCAAGAAGTGGAATGGTACTTGGTGAGTTAAGGGACTAAGATCCCAACACTTTGCGAAAAGAGTATGGCTACAGGCCATGACTCCACAATGACAATGCCAGGCATTAGATATATGATCTAATCCTGAAGAGAGTTAATGTTGTGGTAATGATTCTATAGTGAATAAACGTTATACATGTTCTTCATATTCCTTAAAGGATAAGTGACATGTTGTTCTATCAAATTATAGCTGCATTGCTTTTGATAACAATGATGTTCTAATCTACTAGACATTGAATTAACTGCTGCCAAACAAATATGATTCATTTGTGTATACTATTCTTCTTAAGCTGCAATAATAATGTTTCTAGCAGAGAGTTATATCTCTCGCTGGGGCAATTTATAATTGTCTCACCCCCATGGGAATCACATTTTTAGGTGGACGAGGAGGCAGGAATCCTTCAGTAGGTGAAGGGCAGCAACAGCAACAGTAGGGACAATAGTGAAGTCTCAGGTGGAGACATTGGATATTATGCCTTGTATAGATGTAAATAGAGTCCTATGTGTTTTCTCTATACTCTCAGGTCCTCAGAGTAGGAGTCAGTGCTTTCGAGATTTTGGCTCAGTGCCTCGAGATTTTATACTATCTGTGTTTAGCTTAGCAGGACAGTTAATGCTTGTAATTCTCTGAAGGAGATGATACAGAATATGTACCTTTGAACAAGAATGTAAATATGTTACTTTGGTTCTATGTGAGAAAGTTTTCCTTTGATGGATCTCTTGATAAAAAGGTTTTAATTTTTAGTGATTTTTGGTAATCCGCTTTTTAGTGAACGCTTCTGCATTAGTTAATTATGTTTTTGAGAGTTGTATGCCACAATTTTAGGGAGTCTCAGGCAGTTGTTCTTCTCTCGCCTGATCCCTTGCACCTTCTCCTGGTGCAACAACATTGCTTTCAGCAATGTACTCCTTGTTCTCTAGACATCTTTAAGCTTTACTCTATCTCCTGCATAAGCAGAAGTCACTATAAGATATATTATAGGACACTAGAATAAACTCAGCACCTTAGTCCTATGTCTCTATAGACTCAGTGAACCTTAAGCTCTGATACCAAACTTGTAATGACCGTCATCAAACTGACAACCAAATCATTATTAATTATGTGGAATAAACAAAAACAGTGGATTAACAAAAAATCACAAACATTTAAAACCATGTTTGCAAGGAGATCCTCTCCTAGAAAAACTCTTACTGAAAGATCCAAAACTTATATATATCATGATTCACATTGTACAAATACTATTTCTTCTCATCTCGAGGACAACATATACAGTTTCTCTATCAACACATATACTAAAGCAACATAGAACCTCGAGACATACAAGCCAAAATCCTTAGATCGTTCATGAAACCATTACAAACTGACTCCAAGGACTTGAGAGTACAGAGACGACATATAGGACTTCTATCTACAAGAATGACAGATAGTACACTCAACCTGAGTTGTTATTGCTGCCTCAGCTGTTGTTTCTCCTCTGCAGAAAGGTCTCCATCGCTTCGTGCTCATCCACCTAAAAATTGTGGATCCCAGGTGATGAGATAATTGTCCCAGCGAGAGATATAACCCTCCACCAACCATATCATTATTGTAGATAAACATTATAAAACTGAGCAGGGGTTCTTTTATATTAACAGGTAGGATTAATCATTGTATGAACAGAACAAAGTAATTTCTTTACTGAAGGAGAATGATGCATCTACCCATGGTAGAGTAATAAATCATCTATCTACTTTACACGGAATGTAAAAAATCATAAACAACATCTATCAATTAAGATGTATAATTGAATTGCACATCAAATAATATTTTTCCACATTCGATCCATAAGCAAATATGCTACACAGCTGAACATATTTTACGAGCACACTTATGCCCTGAGGAGATGAGTTATACCCCATATATCTCCAACCGACCACAAACTTCTCACAAGTCGGTACCATACAAGGTCAATGGGAGAGTCGGTTTCCATGACCTCAACTGTCTTGATAAGTACAAGACCATACAGGATTCAACAGGATATCTCATATCACCTGCTGGCAGGACATCTAGTGTCAATTGCAAATAGAGCGTGCCAGGGTACAAAGGCAACCTCGTTCAGAGCTACAACATCAATTGTGCTCTCTTAGGGGAACATCTACAACAACTGTCCCCAGTTATGAAATTATTGAGTCATGGTCACATAGGAACCATACTATGAACCACGGGCCAGTTCATTGTGCTCTGTTGAGACATTCACTTTGAGTTCATAAGGGGATCATCTCACATGTGGTTGTCCATAATTACGCCCCCACATATTCAAAAATATGCATTTCGGGTTATGCCACGGGAAACCCATTTCACCATTCAGCAAATTCTTTTTTTTTAAACAAACAAACACTCTTATTTAATCATATCACAAAGTAGTACAGGATACCCCTCTACTTATACTCGTCTGGTAGACTACATGGCTAGCTGTCGTATGATCAGACAGACTTTCTTTAAGGTATATGCTCATGGCCCAGTTTGGAGGTGTGTTAAAGACCTGGTATTGTGACGTGCAACGAAGTTGGCATTTGGCAATTTTGTCAGCGATGAAGTTGCTCTCACGATCTACGTGTTGTATTCTCACATTCTCCATCATCACCTTCTTCAATTGACTCATCCAGTACGCATACTTAGGGAATCTTTCTGCCTCCTCGTCGCACAGTTGCTTCGCCATCTTGCAATCTGTTTCCACTATGCAGTTGCTCCATGCATGTGCTCGAGCTTGCTCCAGTGCTAGGTGAATACATGCTAATTCTACAGCCGTTACCGAAGAGTAACCTATCTTCTTTGACCGTCCCCCGAGCCAACGACCTTGGGCGTCTCTAGCTACTGCCGCTACCGATGCGCCCTTGCTTTGAATGGATGTGTCTACATTCTGTTTGATCATACCCGGCTCTGGTTTCCTCCAACTATATTCTTTGTCCGGCCGTTGGACTGTGTTGTGCCTCGCCCAAGCTTCCGTGGTAATCGTGATTGCCTTCTGAATGAATTGGATTTGGTGATCCAGCGGCCTGACGTCACCGTCAAAGATTTCTGCATTCGTGAACCCCCACACATTGCAGCAGATTATCCAGCATACTTCCTTCGTGATATTCGGGTCACCATGTGCAATCTTCAACCATTGCTCAGTAGTAGTCGGCCCAAAGAAATGTGTCAGGTTACCAGGGCTAAGGAAATGATTTCAGATCATCTTGACTTTCTCACAGTCTCTCAGCGCATGGATACAAGAATTCAACAAATTCTGACGTTGATGGATCTATGTTCAGGGCATTGTTTTATGGTTTCTAGTGATATATTATGTGCATTACATCATTCTTTTAGCATCAAACATGTTATAATCATTAATCACAACAAATGATACAAAGAAAGGTGTAATACATCTATCAAGTACTTTTCAATTCTTTAAGACACATGATACATGGGATTTTAGTCCCTTATCACATTACTGGGAATTCTCATCCCTTCACATTATACTATCATGATTACTGGAACTAGGTATTCAAACCCTTAAATCATCACATAGCATTATTACCTCTATAACATGTAACCATTACCTCTAGGTCCTCAGACCAAGGTATTCATTTCACTTGTTGTACAAGTACTTCACATAGCTCACATGGTTTGATTAAGCATCTTGTCACCTCTTACTAGGCAAAAACTATTCATATGGCTCACAAGTTCATTATACATCTTGTCACCTCTCACTAGGTAACAACTATTCATATGGCCCATAAGGCCATTATACATCATGTCACCTCTCACTAGGCAACAACTATTCATATGGTTGATAAGACCATTATACATCTTGTCACCTCTCACTAGACAACAACTATTCATATGGCTCACAAGGCCATTATACTTATTATATAAGTATTTAACATGTTTCTCAAGGCTTGTTTAATAAGAGTAATACAACCTTCCCATGATTTGAGTTAGGGTTTCCCTTTATAGCTGAGTAGGGTTTCAAGTTCACATTATCAATCCAAACCCTAATTAATTGCTCCATACATCTAGGAGCATATACCGATATCATAAGTATGCAATAATACTTATCTTCTCTCATCATTTACAATTAAATGATTATCAACCCAAAGTAGGAGTTTCTCTCTCATCCTTACTAGAATATTGGTTACATCATACTTTTGGTCCAATCCTCCTCTTAAGGAATATTAGTTCATCATTAAAAATGCACATCATCTTTTAATTAGCACCACATTCAACATGTGTCACTCAATCAATCACATATGATTGAAGTGTCCCTACCATATCGGGTATCAAGATGTGTGTATGTTAACATGTATTTCTTTAAGATACATTTTTATTTCATGTAGTGTATCAATATCGGGCAGGTGGTATAACCACATCACCATATCATGTTTTAGGGTGTAACCCTTAATCATCCTAACATGTACCCATATCAAATTGACTATCACTTAGTTCTTATCATCTCAAGACAAATTCACATCGGGTATGAGCTAGGTGCTTGACTTCATATCGGGTATAAGCTATGTGCTTGGTGCCATATCATGCACAAGCTATGTGCTTGACACCATATTGTGCACAAAGTGTGCACCATATCGGGAATAGAGCATATGCCTCATCATGTATCATTTAATAGGTATATATACAAGATACCATATCAGTTTCCCAATTAGGATCATCATATTGGGTATCCATGTCGGGAAACATATCAGGTTACCATGCTAGGTAGACCCTGAAACTCATAACCCATTCATTCCTTCAAGGATCAACCTTATCATATACTTACTTGACAAGCTAGATGTCTTATTGAATTATCATACTACAATCCATTACACAAAGGGTAGGGTATATCGGGATTCAATCCCTCATCTAGGGTTTTCCATGAATTTGGGTAAATTATGCCATATTGTGCATGAAGTATGAATTGAACCTCATATAGTTCATAAGATAGGAGTAAGTGATATTCCTATCAACCAAGAGATATAATTCTTATCGTCCATGTGGTATTACTCACCACTTGTATCGGCTTACCCATCACCTAGGGTCATCCAACTCTATATTGTTTAGAGTGTTCACTGTCTCTCTATCGTGTAAGAGGTGTAGTCTTAGACTTGTATCGTGTATAAGAGCAAGTGGTTATGCCCCATATCGTGCAAAGGGTATGGCTCATATCATGTATGAGCTAACATCTATCCCCATATCGGGTTAACCCCCATCTTGGGTTTCATATTTGGTTGAGGTATTCAATCATATCGGGTTACACTTTGTTCTTGAATCCATACCTTATATCATGCATAAGTTCTTACTCTACTATTCATATCATGCACCAAATGTGTGATTCAAGGTATCATGTAACAAGGGTATACTACATCATATCGTGCAAGGGGCACTTGCTTAGCTTACTCATATCAGGCTAACCAAACTAGGGTTTTATATCGACTTACAAGTATAGATTAAACCCTATATCGTGGATGGAGTTTATATTTGACTTCCTATCATGCAATAGGTTCATGTTTGACACCATATCGTGTTTCAAGGTATAAGCTATCTCTCCATATCGTGCAAAAGGATATCATTTCACAAGCATGTCATGCAAGTGATGCATGTATATTACCATATCGGGTAAGAGCTACCTATTTGGGTACTTGAACCCCGATATCACTTTATAAAGTGATATCATCTTCTTCAAGCTCTAGACCTTCGTTCTAACTATTATTGTTCATGGAAAACAGGTCCAACAATTACTAGAACTCATAATTTCATCAACTATTCAAGAAGATTTCGGAATTAAAAGTAGATCATTTAAGTATAGCAATTTAGGTGATGAGTAATAACATTGTTGAGTTCAAGTTATATAACCCGCCTTGTGAACAACTTCAAAGCTCCAAGATCCAAAGCTTTACATTATAAGTCTGAAGAAGAACTTCTCCAAGGTCCAGGGCTCATTCACAACTCCTCCATGGACAAGAAATCACCATAGTTCAGCAATTGGTGAAGAAGGAAAGATAGGAATATTCATAACCTGATATCCTACTTCAACCAAGGTTGAAGATGACCAAAGTCTTAACTAAAGCTTGATGCTCGAGCTCTCCTAGCTCCTTGAGCTTCTTAGCACGATACCTAAGGGTCTTTGCATGATATCTCCAAGGAAGATGGTTATGAGGATCGCAAACTTTCATAAGTTGGTGAATGGTGGAGTATATATACTTGGTTTCATGAGATAAAGTATATAAGAGGTGTCTTCACCTCAAGCTAGTAGATGACACATGGCCATGCATAGTTGACACGTGTCCATGCATACAAACTTCTATATCTTGTCATGCAAGAGTCTTGAGGATAATCTAGGGAAGATATTTCGGCCATCCTTTATCTTCTTGGATAAGTTATCCAATCTTTATCTCATTATCAAGGCAACCTGATACACTTTATGTAAGGGGCTTTGAAACCCGTCATGGGCCACCTCCTTGAGGTTCTCTGCCCGTCATGGCCTTTTCCAAGGATCAAAAAACTGATAGGATGCCTCTATCATGGCTCCTTGGCTAATAGGACTCCTAAGTCAAGACTACAACCCAATACAACACATATAAGGCTTCTTCCTTCAACTCTTTCCTTGGTCTTTCCATCACCAAGAATATAATCACTCAAAGGTGATTCAAACATAGTGTCTCCTTCTCTCTATTTCCTCTAAAAGATACATAAAGGGAGTAGGGACACTTTATAGGTGGAAATTTGCATTCCAACCCCATATATTGGGTAAATTATAAATTGTACCAAAATTGGTGCACAAAGTACTAGCATTGTTAAAACAAGTTATAACTTGGGATTTAGGCTTTCCAAAAGCCATCACTTAGCATCATTCTCTTTGTTATGATACTAAAACACTTAGGACACATTCCACATGTGACATTTTTCAATGTAACCCCTCATCTCGGGTAAATTGCACTTTTCACTCAGACTTTCATATAATGCACAAATAGTTAGCAATCAAGCTCAAACTTGAAAACAAACTTCACAAGAAACCTTAATTTATTTTCAAAGTATTAGAAACAATAGAAAAGTAACTTACTTAAGAAAAACTTCTAGGGTTAAGCCATAACCCAGGTCAGGGGTTTTACAGATGTATGCTTGCCATTTTTTCTGATATGGTGGAGCGATGCTTGGAGGTGTTCATGGATGATTTTTTGGTGTATGGAGAGTCATTTGATGATTGTATTTATAATCCAGACAAGGTTTTACAAAGGTGTGAGGACACTCACTTAGTCTTGAACTGGGAGAAATATCTTATGATAATGAGTAAGGGCATAGTGCTTGGACACAAGGTGTCTCATAAGGGCATGGAAGTTGATCCGGTTAAGATAGAGGTCATCTCCAAGCTACCTCCACCAACATCAGTGAAGGGAGTAAGGAACTTTATAGGACATGCCAATTTTATCATCGGTTTATAAAAGACTTCTCAAAAATCACAAAACCTCTTTCAGAATTGCTGGAAAAGGATGTCGAGTTTTGTTTCGATGAAAGATGCTTGAAAACGTTTGAGGTGTTAAAAGAAAAGTTGATCTCCGCACCCATTTTGCATGCTCTGGACTGCAGCCAACCTTTGAATTGATGTGTGTCACATTGGACTATGCAGTGGGAGCTGTGTTGGGTCAACACCGAGACAAGGCTCCTATAGTCATATACTATGCATCTAAAACTTTAAATGACACTCAACTTAATTATGCGACCACAGAAAAAGAACTTTTGGTTGTTGCTTTTGCATTCAAATTTTTTTTTCCAATATCTAGTGGGGGCCAAGGTGATTATATGGACTTATCACGCTGCCATCAAGTACCTGTTATAGAAAAAAGATGCAAAACCTAGACAGATTAGCTGGATATTACTGCTATAGGAATTTGACATAGAGATTAGTGACAAGCCAGGAGTGGAGAATGTGGTAGCTGACCACTTCTCTAGGATTGAAAGGGTGGGGGAGAAAGATTTAGATATACCGATTGTGGAAGAGTTCCCTGATGAGAAACGTTTTGCTCTTAAAGACAAAGATCCTTAGTTTGCAGACATTGCCAATTATTTAGCATGTAAAGTGATGTTTGAGGATTGGGGATACCAAGAGAAGAAGAGATTCTTCCATTCTTTGATATTTTACATCTGGGATGACACTATACTACTTAAGCAGTGTAGAGACTAAATTTTGAGGAGATGTGTACCAGAGTGTGAGTTTGAGAGAATTTTGTCACATTGTCATTCTCTACCCATCGGAGGACATCGCGCTAGCTCCAGTACAACAGCAAAGGTCTTGGAGAGTAGTTTTTATTGGCCAATGCTTTTTAGGGATGCATACAACTTTGTTCTTTATTGTGATGCATGTCAACGTGTAGGAAATAAATCTAAACGACACAAAATTCCATTACATGTTTTTTAAGAGATAGAAGTGTTTGATTTGTGGGGCATTGATTTTATGGGCCCTTTCGTGTGCTTTAATTATAATTTATATATATTTCTTGTTGTTGATTATGTATCAAAGTGTGTGGAAGCAATTTCAACCTGCACCAATGATGCACAGGTTGTGTGTCATTTTTTTAAAGATCATATCTTCTGTAGATTTGGTGTCCCTTGTTTGATCATTAGTGATGGTGGATCTCATTTCACCAATAGGAAGTTTGGTGCTTTGTTGAGTAAGTGATAACACCAAATTTTGTGATATTTTAGACTGTTTTTCTGTTATCAAAACTGCCATTTTCTGCTATTTTCCTCTCTTTTATATGCACTTTCACAGTAATTGGCCAAGCAATGCTCTTAATACAATTTTCCTATCTTTTACAGAGTTTTCCTCATTTTTGGGCAATAAGGCCGCTCCGACCCATGAATAAGTCCAAGTCTGTCTCAGCCTCCCTGAAGACCGATACAACCCCTGCCCGACAGGGCTGGGCGACACAAAGACGCTCGACAAAGAGAGGGGTCGTGCGAGAAGAAGCTGACGGATGACATGCCTTCTACCCGACATGGAGCCCAGCTCACCCCGACAACCCAGCTTGTCGGGCGACACAGCCACCCACCGGCCCGCAGTGCCTCCCGTCACGACCGATAGCCGACACCATTTACATCGAGTGACACCTCTGTATCGGCCCGTCCAACGACTGGCGCATAAGGGAGCCACGTGGTGCTTCGAGCACCATGTCTTCTCCCCAACCAGCTAACTATAAATAGCAGCTACAGTGAGCCAAAAATATAGTCCACAGTTCGGAATTCGGAAGTCTAGAATTCGGACAGTTGGGAGTTGAGCCATCTTCCGAGGAGACTGTGAGAGCATACGTGTCGTGCCCCAGTGCTTATCTCGAGCGACACTAGGTGAGCTTCTCCTCATCATGAGAGGGAGGGGACAGTTCACTTAGGACCGTCCCGGGTGACACTGTGGGCCGATATCGGCCGACGTAGATGAGCGACGCAAGTGCCCGACAACAACAATGCGTAGCTCTTAGCCCGACACGATATCAACCCGATACGCTTAGCTTGTCAAGTGTGCCGCTCGAGAGGGTGTGCCGCCCGACATGAGCGCATCGGCAGGATCCTTGAACGATATGGTCGACAGATGCTGCGTGCCGCCCGAGAGGGTGTGCCACCTAACACCTCTGTATCGGGCTAGGCCTCTGACTGATATCGGGCAGGAGAGCTACTGCATCCTGTCGTCCTTCTACATTAAGGAGGCGATACCTATCTTTACTTTCTGTCATTTAATTCCTTACTTACGCATTGTAATTAAGACCCTTTATTTGTCTATGGAAATAGAAGATGCTTATTTACTTGCTGCTCTGTGCTTGGTACGATCTGTTGGATGATTGCTATGTATGATATCTGAACTCTAGCTTGCATGTTTGGATTGCATTTTCCTTAGCTAACGAATCGTGTTTTCCCGTCGCAACAACTTCGAGAGTTGTGTTGTGGCTCTAGTGTTTGGTCCGATTCTAGAGTACGAGAGTGCCTGGAACGGAGTTGCCTTAGTGACCTTTCTACTCTAATTTTAGTCCAGTGACCTCGAGAGGGGCATTGATGCCTTGTTAGAGGTACCCACTTCGAGAGGAGGGGTACATGAATGGTTCTACCGCCGCTTGTTTTACCACAGTTTTATCCTTCGTACCTGGCTTTAGCTCGAGCAGTATCTTTCTGTTTCTGTTGCAGGAAAACCCCTAAAAACTGCTAAATGACTAAAATCTTAAATCTCTCTTGTAACTCCACTTGGAGATAGTTTTCTTTGTTTTATTTGTGACATCTTACTGCTTCCCTTTTTGGGAATTTATCTCTCTTTATACCTGCCGGAGTGTAGCGTGTCGATTCCGTGTTCTTAACACTACCCCCTTGTCCCTGTGTTCGACCCCGTATTTCTACTTCGACCCCGTAAACAAAGTTGCAGGGGCCTAGAAGGATTCGGGTTTATAAATGTAAAAGCTCGACTACCTCAAATCCGCCTCCAATTTTAGGACGCACGATTTAGGCCGGTCAACTTTTTGGCGCCGTTGTCGGGGACGAGGCAAAAGCGGTACTGTAGACGAACCCGAATCCACTATACTACACTCTTGTGCCTCAAGCTTAGCAATGAGTTTGACAGCACTCTTTTTCTTTTTCTTTTTTTTCTTTACTATTATTCTCTATTTGAAATTAATAGATCTTTCTTCTAAACTTGATTTCTCGTGCCACTGATAGGTACTCAGAAGAACGGTGATCTGTTCCACTGAGCACCAACTCCAACTATCATGCCACCTCGCATTGAGCCACCCCATTCTGAAGGTGAACGCCAAGGGAGGAGGCCTGATTCACCCCGCCTGAAGAAAACGACAGGTATAACGGTGACCATCAACAAGAAGATCCAGACTCAGGGGAGTACGAAGAGGGCCATCACCAACACAGATGCTGTCACCGTCAGAGGCAAAGAAGAAATCAGAACGATCAGGAACAACACCGGGGAGAGAGTGACAGTGATGACTCGGAAGAGGAGGAAAAGACGCTTAGGGAGTTGGCATCCTCAAAAGCCAATAACTCCAGGTGTCCTGTCGTCGCTCTGCGGTTCAATGCGGCCAACTTCGAGCTTAAGCCTTTTGTCATTTCTATGATCCAAAATAAGAGTTTTAGAGGGAGCTCCAAGAATGACAATCCCTATCATCACATGGATGCTTTTAAGAATATTTGTGACACGATTAAGATGAGAGGTGTTCCCCAGGAAGTGATATATTGTAAGGGCTTCATCTTCTCCCTAGAAGACAAGGCCCTGTCCTGGTATCTTGGGTTACCCCACCAGTCTTTGAACGGATGGGGAGCTTTGGCCGATGCATTCGTAAACAAGTTCTACCCCACCAAAAGAACAGTCAGGAATCGGTAGAAGATAACATCCTTCATGCAAAAGCCGAATGAAAGCCTCCATGACGCCTGGGAGCGGTTCCAGGAGTATCTGAGGGATTTCCCCCATCACAATTACAAGAAGGGCTTCCTCATCACCACCTTCTATAATGGCTTGACTCCCGAAGACAGGGTGTCGCTGAACGCGGCCGCGGGCAGTGACTTCCTGGGGAAAAAGGCGAAGAAGTCCGAAAAGATTATCAAGAATATGGCCGAGTTGATGGCAGGTGCTGAGTTCGACCGGTCCGATAGAGGACAGATAAAGAAGGTAGGAGAAGGGTCCACCCTTGAATCTAAGGCACTGGAGGCAATCACCTCGCAGATCCAGAGGATTGCTACGGATGTAAAACAGTTGCGGGAAGCAGGTGGTAAGGAGAAGAAGCAGGTAGAAAAAGTAATGAAATGTGTAACATGCGGAGAAGGCGGCCATGGGGTAGATAACTGCATCTACACCCGGCCAGAAGCATCAAGCGATACCGAGTCCGAGGCAGAAGAGACTGAAAATGTCTCTTTTGTAAACTTCAGAAGACCAGACCATCCTGGCTTCAACTATGGGAATAAGGATGCAGCTGAAAATTCTCATTAGCTGCTCAAATCCACTAAGCCACCCCAAGCTTTCGAAAAGAGGGGAGGAACCGGTCAGTATGCTAGAAATGCCCCCTTCCAGCAGAACAAGGGTAATTTCCAAAGTCAAGGCAAGTACCAGGGATCAGCTAAAGAACAAGGACAGAACCAGGCTTCGAACCAAACATATGTGGTGGGACAGTTGTTTGATTTTGTGAAAAAGCAAGACACTATCAACAACCAATTAGCGCAGAGTGCGCTATCAAATTCGGAGGTGTTGAACTCATTGCAGGTCCAGCTGGAGGATATGCAGACGCATCCACGCCAGATTGACCAACAATTAGCTCAAATGGTCGAACTGATGAAGAACACCTCAGGAAAGATACCGTCAAACACCGAACCTGCGAAGAGACCGGGACTGTGACAGATACAGGGCTGAGATCGAGTTGCCAAGAAATGACAAAGTTGGCAGATAAAGAGCTGGAGCTGTCAAGCTGGAGATGATAACTACAGCGCTTCTCGGGAGGCAACCCGAGCTTTATTTTATTTCTTAGAATAGGATTGCAATTTACTTTTCTGCAGAACAAACATTATGAGCATTTGGTATGTAATAAGGCCCGAGGCAGTGCATGCACCACATGCACTGACTCTTATGTTTTGTGGGCCACCGCCTTAGTTTTATTAACCGGGATGGGTAATACCATCTGAGGCTGGGAGCTTATTCCTAGGCCAATGATGTTTTACTCATCAGCCACAGCTTAACCAGTTTTGTTTTCACAATTCGGGGGGGGGGGGGGGGGGGGACTCCAACCAGCGCTTGAGTACACCCTTATCAGGCGGTGGGGCTTCATGGAGCGCAACAGTCGTGCCGATGGTTGGGCTTGCTGGCTTACGCGTTGGACTAACGGTCGACGTGCGTCTGGGTGTTACTGTTTAGTAGCTATAAAAGGAAAGCGAGTTTTACCGTGTCGGGTTCCTTACCTTGCTGTTTTTACCTCCCGTGTCGAGCGAGAGAGCTTGTGCTTCTACTTCTGTGTCGCGCGAGACTACAATTCTCTTGTGTCGCCCGATAGTTCAAACCACAACGAGGTACAGCCCGACAGAACCTTATCGCCCGATAGATCGTGTCGACCAACACGCTTCTTTTTGTTGCATGAAGTTTATCGGTCTCGAGTCTCCTTCACTGAGCTGTTGTATCGCCCGATATATGTGTCGAGCAGTGTATCTTTGATTTGTGTTGCCTGATACCCAATGTCGGGCGATAGCCGTGTGGCCCGATGTTGCATCTCATCGCCTGTTTTTGTGATCGGGCGACACGCTGCTTTTCTCTAATAAGAACTGTATCGGGCATCTTTTCTTATCACCCTCGTATCGCCCGACACGCCTTTCTTTTTGGGCGACAGACCTGACGCGCGTCCACAGCCTTTCTGCCTATCTTTATCGCGTGATTGAATCTTTAGACGTATCGGGCGATACCAATCTCTTGTATCGGGCACAGGGCTTCGCTGCTGAAACCAGTGTGTCGCCCGATATAGGAGTGTCGGGCAGTTTTTGTACAGGATAGTACAGGGTCACACATCTATTCTTTATTATATTTCTTTCAAAAGCCAACATATTTAATCAAGATCTTTCTTTTTTTGACTTACAGAGATGGCCCGCATTAAGACGACCGCTGTCCCAGTCGACGAGCAAGGCAGGAGTGTTACGACCCCATCTGAGCTTAACTGGTAAACTAGGGTTTACCTAGACAATTGCAAAGATTAATTGGAATAATCATTCTTGAAATCTAATTAATGACAATAATACAATTAGGATGTTTTAACTATGATAAGAAGTCTAAATGTTCTTTTGTCTTGAGAATTAGGGTTTGAGAAGCATAGACCCTAATCGGCCCAAAATAGGGTTTTGATGATACATGAATACAGAATTTGATAAGTAGAATGTCTTACTAAATGATTTTTAGTATTTTATGTGTAACTCTGATTTACTTCAAATTTGGATATGATTTGTATATATAAAATGTGAACAATATTGGTAAATATCAAAATTTTTGAAGAAGGTTCTGACCTGTTTATCGGTCGAGTTTGAAACTCGGCCGATCACAATTTCAGAATTTTACAGCAGTGTGGTAATTGAATTTTATCTTTTTACTGGTATATCCAATTGATCTCAAATTTTAACTGTACCTGAAAAACACAGTTTTAGACACTCTGTTAAATTGGCATAATTTTTGGATGACTTTTGAATCCCTACAGTAAGGGTGTCGGTCGAGTTTGTGCAGGACAAACTCGGCCGAATATTTTGCAGACTGCAATATAGCAGTGCACTGTTCTATTTTTTATTTATTTATTGGTAACTCCAAATGATCTCAAATTGTAACTGAAGCTTTATAGATCAATTATAAACAACGTGCTAAATTCCCATAATTGTTGGAGAATGTTTGATCTCTGAAATAAACGAATTACAGTAACTTTTGTATAACTGAATATTCAGCCAATATAATTAAAGTTAAGTGTTGGGTCAATATGCAATTGACCCAAGCAGCTCAATTGACTTATATGAGCAACCACACACACACACAGCTCTCATTCTTCATCATTCACTCCAGAGAAACGAAAATCTAGAGAGAGAGGGAGAGTTAGGGCTTGAGTGGAGAAAGAGGAGGAATTGCTGAATTAGGGTTCTGCGGTCCCAAGAATGGTGAAATCAAGTAAGTTTGGATCCTTTGCATAGACTTTTATGGTGGATCTTCTCTCTCATGTCAAGATTCCGTCCATGCTCTGATTTGATCCAAGATTATGTCGAAATTCCCTCTTTTCTCACCCTTTCTTCATAATCCCTCATTTTCAAGGTTCCCGAGTTGAATGGAAGAAGAATTGAGAGATTTGCTAGGGATTTGATAGGAATTCGAGTTCCCCTGAGTTGAGCTGCAGTTTTGAGGTGTTTTCACACCTTAGGGTGAGTGGGTTCTTCCTCTAAACAGTGTAATGCACGAATTTGATTATAGCATCCAAATCCCTAATTGCTTAGTATGTGATTCTAAAACCTGAAATGTCCGTTTGATTTAAGATCGTTGCAAATTGATATGATGTGGATTACTTCTCTATTTGAATGATTCCTAAATGGTAGATTCATATCAGAAACGTATACAACACTTCCTAGTGAGAATGCTTTTTAGATTTATATCAAACGAGGTAATTAGGGTTTAACCTAATTGAGACATCATTAGTGTTTCAACCTTATTGAAAAGGACTAGTAATCCTATAAGTGGTTAGGATGTATCTCATGGGTTATCTTAATTAAATTTTATTCTTGATACATGATATCTCAGTAAATGATATGGAAAATCTAAATTTAGTTAAGTTTCTATGATTTCATATCTATATTGATGGTATATGATTTGTTGGAAACAATCTTTATTTAGTGAATTCTTATATCTTATGAGATCATTATAAGGGCCATGTGACATGTGAATGAGGTAAATGAAAAGGTGAATGAGGCAAATGAAACCCTAAGAGTAGGGTGTTGGCATGTGATGAATGAATAAGGCAAATGGAACCCTAAGGATAGGGTGTTCAATGAATCATGTTATGGTGACATGAAAGATCTCGATATGAGATGTGGTGATACTTAACTGTTGAATTGTATGTTTCTAGTGCATTTAACTTTATATGCTTGTTCTCTCTGAGTTGATATCTACATACTGCAGGGCTTCTTATATTTCTATACATATCTCGTAAATTGCAGGTGATGAGATATGACATGCCCTAGAAAGGGATGTTACTGAGATATGATATATGTTGAATACATGAGTTATGATGTTGCTTATGATATGATATGGCAGGCCGTGTGAGCCTTATGAGAAATGTAAAATGAGTTATGATTTCTGTTTTACATGTATCTATATTATTAATGTTAGACTTAGGTGCCCTGAACACCGTAGAACCCCTTCGAGAGATCTGCTTCTTAGGGGTGAAACTCGTGTTGCAACAATAGCCGTGCGGAGTCATGGTGGCACGAGGATAGAGAGCCAGTGTTGCAACAAGAACCGTGCGGAGTCATGGTGGCACTGGAGGAAATAGGGGTTATTGCAACAAGAACCGTGCGGAGTCATGGTGGTAACCCCGTGAGACTCTCCGCCTGTGTACTCAGGTTAGAGGAGGAGTCTAGAGCACTCTGAGTAGTGCTTTGAGGCCGGTGAGCCTGTGGGTCCTGTGGCAGAACAGGGCTGGCGTCAGACTTAGCATTTCCCGGGTGTGTCGCTAAGTCTTGTACGGTGTGGTCGTAGTGCACTGCGAGTCTCTTATGCAGAGTACACTGCATAAGATCAGGGCATAATTTAAAATATGATCATATAGGTTCACAGAGTTCTTTATAAATGAAAGAGTTAAGGAAGACTAGAGCATAGTCTTCCAGTAGTTATTCTTTGGATGTAATATTTACATTCTTGGTTCTTTCAATTATATTGTTTTAGAACTGCTCAGTGTAGTATTTATTGTTGTTAAATTTCATATCGTTTACTTAAATTATATCTGTAATCACATTAGTGCATTAGTCTGTTTCCATGAAGTACTCATTCACTGAGCGAGTAGGCTCACCCCTCTACTCAAACATTTTAGGGTTAACCGCGTGGACTTGGAGATGGTCAGAGCTTCAGGGTAGATCTGCCACAGGAGTTGAGTACAAGATTAGTTGAGTCAGTCGGTCCTTGTCACTCTAGGTCCTCAGTAAGGGATAAGAGAAAGAGAGTTGTAATTACGATGTGTAATTTTGTTCCTCTTTGATATATGTGCTAATTAGCAAGTTTTATGTGCACAAGGTGTGAGAGACATCATGAATGTTTATACATTTATCTTTTCTATTGAAGTATGATTAGTAAAAGAAATGTTCAGATTCCTTTGTTAAGATGTTATGTGATTCAATGCGGGAAAGAAAGAGTTTTAAAGAAAAGGAAAAAGTTAAGGGTGTTCTTTGTGTTTCATATAAATCCTATCTTATGCCCTAATCTCATGATTTGAGGAAATTGTGAGATCGGGGTGTAACAAGGAGGGTCTACCCTGAGACTGCTGCTGAAGGGCAGACTGCCAGACCCAAGCGCCCGAACCAAGGACAGGTTGGGACATCGGGGACTAGGAAGAAGGCAAGGGTTGGAGAAGCTGCGACTCCAGTGACAACACCAACACCACTTGCAGCAGCGCCAACACCAGCAGCAGAACTCCTGGAATCCTTTTCGGGGAGTTTCGAGCCAAGAGACGACGAGCATGCTCGCCGCTATGCTGAGCTGGTACCCAAGATGTACAAGCCAAGTAGGTTCTACCATAGAGCATCGTTTCATGAGCTTGGGATCGTGAAGAGGCTGAAGAGCATCCTGGCGGCGGGAGGACTAAAGAAGATCTGCATCAGCTGGACTTCTTCGTACACCAAGCTGACCATGGAGTTCATGTCCTCTCTCCGCCGTGTGAGGAATTCGGCAGCAGAGAAAGAAAAATTCGGCGGGCCAGACAGACTACAGGCCCGACTATACAATTCGGAGCACGCCATCTCCGAAAAGCTTTTAAATGAGATCTTCTCCTCCAGCGAGGAAGAGAAGAATCGGATGGACAACGGTGAAAGGATTACCGAGGAAGACGGGTTCAATCCCGTGGAATTTTGGGGCAGGCTTACCGGAAAATCTTTGTTTAATCCGGGAGCAAAGGTCGTGGCAGTGCACTCCTGCTTCTGGAGGATCATGCACAAGCTGGTGGCATGCTTGCTGTTAAGCAAGAACGAATCCGGAAGCATCTACACGGAAGAGCTCCACGTCATGTGGCATATTATGGAGGGCCGAGTGATCAACATCAGTCGGTTCTTGCTGAACAGGTTGCATCCAATGAAGGAGGCCACTAAGGAGTACTGCATGGGCGGTATTATCAACCTCATCGCAGCAGGACTCGGGTACCCGTTCGAGCTGTGCATCCATACTAGGACGCAAGGCGATGAGGTGTTTGACACCAAATATCTGATGAGAACCAACATAATCAGGAAGGAGAGGGGAAGTTTCTTCTACAACTTTTCAAGGATGGACATACTCCTTCCCCTTCCTCGCTGTGCCAACTACTTCAAGGAAAAGTTGGTCTTCACCACCGCCGAGATTGAAGCTATAGCTAATAATACGACTGCCGCCAACACGATCAGGGCCACAGAGAGGCCAGCCTCAGAACTGCCGGTGACAACTGTTGATCAAGTTGTCGTCGCTCCGACCATACCAGCCACTGCACCAACAACAACAGTGGTGGCTGAGAAAGAGCCGGTGATTGTTGAGGTCACCGGGACGGAAACTTCGGGATCTACCGCAGAAGAGACGGCCGCAGTTCTCATCCGTGTTTCTAAAACTGCAGAGGCAGGAGAGGAGCTTCCGCGGGGCAACGACAACGTGATGTTCGACGAGATCATGAGGTAACTCAAAAGAACACCATCCCTGCCGCCAAAGTCTCCGCCTGCAGCAGTCGAGGAGATCGCCGACAGTGCATAGGTGGGGCAAATTCCGCCCTCACCGCGGCCATCCCCAATCAGAAGAGAAGGCAAGGCGGAAGCACCTAAAAAAGCGCCGACTCCCCGCCTGGCGACATCTGGTTCGCGAATGATTTTCATAGATTCTACCTCTCCGGGTGGACCTTCACGCGGGCTAGATGTCGCGAGGACGGAAGGGAGATCCACCGAACCCCCTCCGTCACAAAGAAAGATGCTCGGAAACGAACTCGACGATCTGCGGGAGGTAACAACCATCAACTCTACTACTTGTACTTCCCTGACCCGCAAACTTGCATCTTTTCAAGACAAGCAGGACAACCACGAGGTCAGGCTGAACAGCCAAGAGAGCAAGCTGATGGCTCTAGCAAGCATACCTGGCAGACTAGAGGCCTTAAATGCAACAATGCAGCAAGTTCTCCAATGGCTTGACAAGCTTGAGGAGAGGATGGACAGAAGTGACGACCATCCACGATGAAGGCAGTCGAGACGGTCGCCGTCACCTCCCAGCCGGAGCCCTAGCCCCTCTTCTTCAGGATCCCCCTCAGGAACGGCGTCCCCATCCTCCTCCTATAGCGGGCGATCATCAACGCCCGAGGACGGGACACAACAAGGATCTGTCGAAGGGTCTCCCATCTTTGGGCTTGGGAAACGCTAACGTCTCCATCCCCCTGGATGAAGTGGAAGAAGATGATGCAGACATCAGCATCGGGGAAGACTTGTCTGATGAGTCCAAAGGAGAGGTGGGGGATGTCTACACTGTGAATAATAGACATCCACCCCGAGGAAAGCGCTCATTTGCGTACAAATTCCGTGAGCTGTCTGAAATACCATCCTTCGACATGGCCGACTTCGACAGGAGAGCCATCGGGAACCTGACGATCAGAGACCAGAAGCTGCTGAATAAGGTCTTGAGGTCACAGGCCAATGAAGAAGAGGTCGTCTGGAGTGACTGCTACCTCTCCCTATGACGGGGAGATCTTCGGAAGATGTTCCACACGCCGGCTGTCGTCGGCAAGAGATAGTTCAGGGTTCTGGAGAACGTAATAATAGAGAAGATCGACAGCAGGACAGGTCGAAGACAAATATACACAGCCACCCCGGCCTTGGAAAGAAGTCTGATGAAGGGAGATCAAGACTCCCATGCGGTGGTCGACATGCTGCAATACGTTGAAAAGCATAGACCAAATCTGGTGTTGGCCCCGTACAAGCATCGCAACGTGTGGTTTGTATGTGTGGCGTACATCAGAAACTGGGACATCAGGCTGATGTGTTGCAGCAATGATGAAGTTCCACGCTCCAGGGGTATTTTCTTCCGCCTGGAGGATGGACTGTTGAAACGCCTTCCAATACGCCTGCTACGAGCTTTGAAGCAAGGGATACAACGTCTTCAAGGACCTTGGAACTACTTCGCTATCAGAAACCTCCCCGAACAAGCAGAAGAGGGGAGCGGAAACAGCGGTATCGCCATCTTGTGTGCCATTGAAGCGCTCAACTCAATCGGAAACTTAGGAATCCTCAGAAACACGTCCTTCTATCAATGCAGAGCCATCTACGCCATGTTGCTGATCAAGGACAAGTGCTATTTCCGGGACGAAGGAGTACCGGAGCAGCTGTTGGAAAGTGATGTAGAAGAAGATTCTTCTAGATCCAGCAGCCCCGCAGAAGAAGAAGAAGTAGAAACTGAGATTCATGGGGCGGGCAAGCAGCTAGCAATTCTGAAGAAAGTGCATGGGGAGGAAGACATTGCTTTGCCTGAAGCTTCTGAAGGGCAGATCAAAAATTTCGACCGCTTTTTGTGTTCAACTCTCACACAGGAGCAGGTCAACATCATCCAGAAGAAGCTTGCCGACTCAACCCCATCTGATGTTGCTTTTCAGACAGGAGATATCATAGTCCTGGCCGATGAACTAAGGGACATGGTGAAGGAAGGAGGGTGCTTGACTGTAACAGTTGCAGCCGCTTACATCCAATTTATACAGCCAAAGCTAGAACATGCATATATAGCCCATCCTTCGCTTTTCAACGACATCTGCCTCACCGACGAAACAGGAGCGAAGAAAATGTTCCTACAAGAATTGAAGGACGGCGTCGCAAGCACTATCTTCCTGCCTATTGTGCATTACGATCATTGAATGCTCCTAGCGATGTATACTCGGCAACGAGCAGACATTTTCTACAACAGCTCAGACAACAACAAGAACCATCCTGTGCCGTGTACATCAGAACCTTTGACACCCGTCGAACGCTTAGTTCGAAAATATTACGACGAAGTGTCAAAGATGATTGAACCGTTCCTGGATATACAGGGAGGCAAATGGCACGACCTCCAGTTCTGCCACCGTAGTCCGCAGCAAATTCCTTTATCCAACGACTGCGGCATCTTCGTCCTGGAATGGATGGCAAGTGAAGCAACGCCTGACCAGCTCCACCACACAGGATATCACAGCAAACGAGGAGAATACATGTGGGAAGTCCTATCTAATGCAGGCGCAACCTCACTGGATTAAACATTACCTCACCTTATTTACTTCACAACTCTGGGGACAGAGTGTGGAGAAAGTTTGGGGGGGTACCATGTACCAGTGAGGGAGGTACAAAAATCTTCTGACCTCTCTGACTTAAAATCCTTATTCTTTTGTTCTCTATCCTTCTGTTCTTTCCTATATCATGTGTACATATATATGTTTATACCAAAAAAATTTTTTGCTTATTTTGTTCCCATGCATATGTACAAAGTCGCTATATTAGTAAAAACATGATGCAACTGCTTACCAAGTTTATTTTCTTTGTACTGAATGTGACACAAGTCCTGTTATATCTTTTTGATAATGCTGCTTCAAATGAACAAAAGAATATGTTTTGCCATATCAAAAAATTTCAAAAATATATATTAAATCTCGCAAACAGCTAAGAGACAAGTATGGAGAAGGAAAAAGCTGCCCAAACAGCAGGAATCTCTTTGTTCCCCCTTACCCAACAAAAATCCCAAAAAGAGAGAAAAGCCTTATGAGCGTGAATAAAAGCATGAGAGTTGTGCCCAATAAAAGAAAAAGAAAAAATATATATACACCACTTGTTTTTCCAAAAGTACCCATCTTTAGGCATGGTAGATCCGGGGTAGTGGTACGTAGGATTTGAAATCACTGCTCTAAAGCCAACTGGCTTGGACTGCAGGGACCACTTGCCTGTTAATGGACCCTTACCTGGATGGACTGATGGGAGACAAGAATGAAAAACCCAAAAAGCCTTAGCCTACCCTATACACAACTTTCTGCCCCAAAAATAAAGTTGTTTGATGTGTAAGCTAACTTCGGAATCATACAACTAAGTCTCGCCGAAGCTGTAGAGAAAAAACTTACTTAACAATAAGGTAGGGAAAACTAAGTCTTTTGTTCTTATTGAGACATCATTATCCTTAAGGCATTACAATCTTCGTTTCACTTTTTGAATAGGAAGTTATACCAAGCAAGAAGAAGCATCACAAAATATAGTTTAAATATTGATTGAGGACAATCAAAACACTAAGTTTGGAGGAGTTGATAACACCAAATTTTGTGATATTTTAGACTATTTTTCTATTATCAAAACTGCCCTTTTCTGCTATTTTCCTCTCTTTTATATGCACTTTCGCAATAATTGGCCAAGCAATGCTCTTAATACAATTTTCCTATCTTTTATAGAGTTTTCCTCATTTTGGGCAATAAGGCCGCTCTGGCCCATGAATAAGTCCAAGTCTGTCTCGGCCTCCCTGACGACAGATACAACCCCTGCCCGATAGGGCTGAGCGACACAAAGACGCTCGACAAAGAGAGGGGCCGTGTGAGAAGAAGCTGACGGATGACACACCTTCTACCCGATAGGGAGCCCGGCTCGCCCCGATAACCCAGCTTGTCGGGCGACACAGCCACCCACCGGCCCATAGTGCCGCCCGTCACGACCGATAGCTGACACCATTTACGTCGAGCGACACCTCTGTATCGGCCCGTCCAACGAATGGCGCATAAGGGAGCCACGTGGCGCTTTGAGCACCATGTCTTCTCCCCAACCAGCTGACTATAAATAGCAGCTACAGGGAGCCGAAAAGTCAGTCCACAGTTCGGAATTCGGAGTTCTAGAATTCGGACAGTTGGGAGTTGAGCCATCTTCCGAGGGGACTGCGAGAGCATACGTGTCATTCCCCAGTGCTTGTCTCAGGTGACACTAGGTGAGCTTCTCCTCATCCCGAGAGGGAGGGGACAGTTCACTTAGGACCATCCCGGGTGACACTACGGGCCGATATCGGCCGACGTAGATGAGCGACGCAAGTTCCCGACAACAACAATGCGTAGCTCTTAGCCTGACACGATATCAACCCGATGTGCTTAGCTTGTCGAGCGTGCTGCCCGAGAGGGTGTGCCGCCCGACATGAGCGTATCGACAGGGTCCTTGAACGATACGGTCGACAGCCGGTGCGTGCCGCCCGAGAGGGTGTGCCGCCCGACACCTCTGTATCGGGCTAGACCCCTGACCGATATTGGGCAGGAGAGCTACTGCATCCTGTCATCCTTCTACATCAAGGATGAGATACCTATCTTTACTTTCTATCATTTAATTCCTTACTTACGCATTGTAATTAAGACCCTTTATTTGTTTATGGAAATAGAAGATGCTTATTTACTTGCTGCTCTGTGCTTGGTACGATCTGTTGGATGATTGCTATGTATGATATCCGAACTCTAGCTTGCATGTTTGGATCGCGTTTCGCTTAGCTAACGAATCGTGTTTTCCCATCGCAACAACTTTGAGAGTTGTTTTGTGGCTCTAGTGTTTGGTCCGATTCTGGAGTACGAGAGTGCCTGGAACGGAGTTGCCTTAGTGACCTTTCCGCTCTAATTTTAGTCCAGTGACCTCGAGAGGGGCGTTGATGCCTTGTTAGAGGTACCCACTTCGAGAGGAGGGGTACAGGACTGGTTCTACCGCCGCTTGTTTTACCGCAGTTTTATCCTTCGTACCTGGCTTTAGCTCGAGTAGTATCTTTCTGTTTCTGTTGCATGAAAACCCCTAAAAACTGCTAAATGACTAAAATCTTAAATCTCTCTTGTAACTCCACTTGGAGATAGTTTTCTTTGTTTTATTTGTGACATCTTATTGCTTCCCTTTTTGGTAATTTATCTCTCTTTATACCTGCCGGAGTGTAACGTGTCGATTCTGTGTTCTCAACACTACCCCCTTGTCCCTGTGTTCGACCCCATATTTCTACTTTGACCCCATAAACAAAGTTGCGGGGGCCTAGAAGGATTCGGGTTTATAAATATAAAAGCCCGACTACCTCAAATCCGCCTTCAATTTTAGGACGCACGATTTAGGCCGGTCAGTAAGTACTCCCTACCACCCACAGATGTAGGGACAAGTTGAGGCATCTAATAGAGAAATGAAGCAGATTTTAGAGAGGACTGTCTCAACTAACATGTGAAATTGGAGTATGTTGTTGAATGATGCTCTTTGGGCATATAGGATAGCCTACAAATCACCTATAGGAACTATGTCGTTTAGGTTGGTTTATGGGTGTGTCTGCCATTTATCGGTGGAACTTGATCATAAGGCTAAAGGGCTTTGAGAAAGCTAGATTTCAAATTGGATGAAGCAGGAAGGAAAAGATTGTTAGAATTGAATGAGTTGGATGAATTGAGGATGGATTCCTATGAGAGTTCTAGGATTTATCAAGAGAGAACCAAGAAGTTTCACGATTAGCACATCTTGCATAGAGTGTTTAATCTGGGACAAAAGGTTCTCCTATTCAACTCTAAGCTTAAGCTACATCCAGGCAAGTTGAGGTCCAGTTGGAGTGGACCATTTGAGGTTTTGCATGTCTTTCCCCATGGGGCTGTCAAGATAGGAGATGGGGCGGGGTCATTCCTTGTTAATGGCCAGCCATTGAAATATTATTTTGGTGGTGAAGTGGAGAGGAGAATAGAAGATGTGAAGCTCATTAAGCTTGCTTAAATTCTCGCTCTTAATCATGTCTACCCTAGGATGTACAATAAGGGCGCTTGTTGGGAGGCAACCCAACCTTTATTTTTTCAATTTTGCTTTATTTCGATTTTCATAGTTGTTGTTTCATTTCTTATGTAAAAAAGGTACCTTGATCTATTTGTTTGAGTGTATAGGAGCCTAAAGGGTCGGTACTACCAAATTCAAACGTGATACTACCAAAATTACATCAGAACTAACACCCACAAAAGAAATTAAAACTCGATACTACCTACTTCAAAGTCAGTATTATCGAGTCTCCAGAGATGACAATGTTTAAGAGATAAGGATTCGGTAGTATCGACCGCATAATTGGTACTACTGACTTTTTTTATTCTCCCAGTTTTGATATATCGAGACACTTCTCGAACCTACTAAGCAAATTTGTTAACTCAGTACTACCGACACCCAAGTCGGTAGTACTGACATATGATGTCAACAATCCACGTGCACCCACATCAAGAGCACATATGAGCTTCATCAAGCAGTCGGTAGTACCGATCTGCACCACATGTCGGTACTACCAACACTGGGGCAATCCACTATTCTCCATCCACAAACATCATCTGTTGATACTTTTGAGCCATGGATTCGTAGAGACGTCTCAGTACTACCGACTCCAAACTTTGTAGTACCAAGATTGCCGCGACTGGGCATCCGCGGTCTATATAAGGAGGTGGGAAAAATCATTTTCTTCACACCTTCATCCCCACCTCCTCTAGCAACTCTGAGCAAACATCATCGGGCACCAACAATCTTCTCTAAGCTCTACTTTCTTCATCCCTCTTCTCGCATCTTCGACATGGCACTAAGAAGGGGTGCATCTTCTTCGATAGAGCAAGGGGAGTTGGTTCCTCAACCAACCCACATTCAACATTTGACCCCAGAGATCAAGAAGGTCTATGAGGAGCTTATGAAGAGGAAAATGATACCCACGAGATATGAATATCACATCCTCATAGAGAGATTAGGCTTCACCAACAACATGCACTGGGTGTGTGAGCATTAGCTGCTGGAGGTGGATGATCCATTCTTCAATGACTGGCCACCTACCCAAAACTTGTTTCTGAGTTCATGGCTTCTTTGGATGTCCTTGTTGCCCCTGAGCAACAACTGGGAGGAGAATGGATATAAGGAAGAGTCATCTTCCACCTCTTCAACAACATCTATTCCCTTACATTGTGGGCATTCAACCACATCTTCAACTGGCTACGTGTCCCTGAACGCTCCTCTCCCACCGACTTCGACCATGACTTTGCATGGGAGTGTTTTACTAAAGTGCCAGAAGGGTTCTGCATCAACTGGCATGTCAACTCCATCATCAACATCAAGCATCTATTTGTTCGGATTCTGCATCACCTCCTGACCAACACCATCTTTTCCCGCTCGAGCCAAGGCCAAGGGAAGGTCCAAAAAATGGACCTCTTATTCCTTTATAGGTTGCTAGAGGGAGAACCCATCAACTTTGGAGCCTTCCTTCTCCTCCACATGGTCATAGTCTGGAGAATGGTGCAACGGAAAGCACCAATACTTTTTGGTGGGTTGATTAGCCCCATTCTGTTGCACCTCTGTCTTGATCTATCCTCCCTCATGCCTTCGGTGAGCACGAAGATGTTGGATCTTCAGCACTTCCAAAAGGTGGGTCTCCTCAACACACATTTTGACACGGTGTATGCGTGTTGTACAGTGGGAGGAAAGTACATGGAGTGTCCACTCCCCGGCCATATCTTCAATCTACGAGGAGTTGAGCATCTCAGGTGTCTGGTTGACGCTGGAGAAGGACACTCGACAGTTGAGGAAGCAGCTCCCGCCAACCCTGAGGAACAACATGATGACAACGACAAGGAAAACAATATAGAGGTGGAGCCTACCATCCCCATAACCCAGAGATCAATGCCATGCTAGCGTGCACTCACTTACGCTACCTCAATCTCATCTTCCTCTCCACCTTCATAGGAGGAGCATGATCTGTATGACATGGAGGGCATATATGGCATGTTGTAGGATATTCACACTGGGCAACAACAACATCAGGCGACACTGGAGGGAATACAAGATGTCCACAGATAGATGTATCTGAACCAGCGGGAAATCTACAAAAATGAACGTCTTCTCTTGGCCAACCAAGAGAACATGCATCAATGTCTGTAGTGGATGGAGCAGTATCAGTAGTCGTTCTTTGACTACTACTAGAACCAGGGGTATTTTGGAGGATACCTACAACCACCATCGATGCCGCCGTCTAGCCCTACCTTTCAGGAGATGTTCCCTCCCCATGACCCCACAATTCCACCTCAGCCACCTCCTCCATTCTGATCATGGTACCGTTGTTACACCTCTTGAGTTTGAATGTTGACTATGTGGACAATCATATTCAAGCTTGGGGGTACTAGAACAACTATCTATCTCAGTTTTTCTCTTGCGTTTTTATTCTAGTTGTTTTCCATTTTCTTAGGTTTTGCAATTATAGGATCCACATTTATCTAGTGTAAATGTGGAGCATTAAATGCATGGGTTTCTATACCATATAGATTGTTTCTTTGGGGTGTCTTTGCAATGAAATTTTGAAAAATTGTTGAAAAGAAATCATCACATGTTTATAAGCTGAATTACAATATCTTTGAGTCACACAACTTGAGAAAGTGTATGGGTTAGTCAGCTTTAGGACATGGAATAGGAATTAACATCTCAATTATCCATGTAATGCGAATGAAGATGATGTTTGAGCCTAAACTAACCAAACCTTTAACGAGACCTTAAATTGAAGTTTAAGAAAGAACTCCTTAGGTTACCCTATACACATGTCATTAGAAAGGGACATATGATAGTCTTTAAATGCTTTATCTCTTAGTTATGTGATTTCATCCACCTTTCATCCACATGAATCATCACCTTAAAGATTATCAAGTGCATTGAACCATTTCCTCTTTATTGCATAGCATGGCATAATAGGTAGCATGATAGTTAGTTTATTTTCTCTTTGCATTAGTAGAAAATGAAAAAAAAATGAACATGCATAAACAAACTCTTGTGCACATCATGCAGTTGCATAACAACAATTATATATATATATTACATCCCCATATCATTTCTCAATAAATGTATAGGATGATTGTTCTTTCTCTTGAAATTAAGAATGTAGAGTTATCATCCACGCCCTCGAAGAAGAAAAAAAGAAAGGAAAAAAAAAAGATAAAAGTTTTATTGTGCAATGAATGTGCATAGTAAGCAAAGCCCAAGAGCAAACTTTGTCATGCTAGTTAATGGGCCTATATATAAAAAAAAGTTGGATTCTATGGAACGGAAGGAGAAAGGATGCTCTCACTTCTTCATAACCGGATAGGAACATTCATATTATGGAAATTTATTTGTTCTCATCTTGTTGATGAGATGTTGAATGCATGCATCATTCCACTCATAATGTTAGGCACTTGGGTTCATCTTTCATTACCACCATCATATAGGTTCATCATGTTTCTTATTATTGTATAAATGATTTAGATGTTTTTTGTGATTCTTCATTGACCACCCATTCCATGCTACCCATTTCTCTCATTAGTAGGCTACTTGCATGATTATTCTCATCATTCATTTTTATCAGGAGAACAAATCCCACATAGAATGGTAGTTAGGAAAAAAAACAATGTAGATAGGAAATCACATAATACACCAAGTGAAGGCCTGATTTGACTATCATATTAACTACTCTTATGATAGTGTTTTATTGGTCTAAGGACTGGTGTCTTTTATTGATGTTTTTGGTCGCTTCATAGCAGTTATTGGTTTAGTGGTCAGTAAAGGCTGATTTGGGATGGTTATGTGGGGATGATTAAGATGTGAATTCATGTGTTGTGTCCTTTTGTTGACTTGTTCTCAAACAGATCCAAGAGTGTATTGCTCGAGGATGAGAAATATTCAATCTTAGGGGAGTTTGATGCATTGGTTTTTAGTTGCTTTTACATGTGTATTTTCTGTGATTTTGTGCACTTATTCGTCAATTACATAGTTAATTATGCACGAAATATTATCATTATCTTGTTTCACTTAAATGCATCAAATTTATGTAACTTTACTATTTTTGAATGGTTGGAGACCATCTCAAGTACTTATGTACATTTTTTTGCCTTCCAGGTATCAAAAGAGTCCCATGGTCTCAGTACTACCAAGTATGTAAGACGGTAGTATTCAAATCACATCAGTAGAAGACCCAAGGAAATCACACAGACTCGGTACTACCGACTCGTCCAATGGGTAGTACCGAAATCGTGTCAGTGAGGCGCATCAAAGAAAATGATCAATCTCGATAGTACTGAGTACCTCGAGTCGGTACTACCAAAATGACATCACAGAGACAGAGTTGGCTCGAAATTGAGACTTAGTATATCGACACTATTTGGTAGTACTGACAGTGCAGATCGTGCGTGATCACTCTAACTACTCGGTCCTACCGACTACACAGTCAGTACTATTGAGTCTGCCTGATCAAGAAATTTGGAAAAATTGTTGACATGTTTATAAGCTGAATTGCAATATCTTTGAGTCACACAACTTGAGGAAGTGTATGGGTTAGTCAGCTTTAGGACATGGAATAGGAATTAACATCTCAATTATCCATGGAATGCGAATGAAGATGATGTTTGAGCCTAAACTAACCAAACCTTTAATGAGACCTTAAATTGAAGTTTAAGAAAGAACTCCTAAGGTTACCCTATACACATGTTATTAGAAAGGGACATATGATAGTCTTTAAATGCTTTATCTCTTAGTTATGTGATTTCATCCACCTTTCATCCACATGAATCACCACCTTAAAGATTATCAAGTGCACGGAACCATTTCCTCTTGATTGCATAGCATGGCATAATAGGTAGCATGATAGTTAGTTTATTTTCTCTTTGCATTAGTAGAAAATGAAAAAAAAATGAACATGCATAAACAAACTCTTGTGCACATCATGCAGTTGCATAACAACAATTATATATATAGATTACATCCCCATATCATTTCTCAATAAATGCATAGGATGATTGTTCTTTCTCTTGCAATTAAGAATGTAGAGTTATCATCCACGCCCTCGAAGAAGAAAAAAAGAAAGAAAAAAAAAGAGAGAAAAGTTTTATTGTGCAATGAATGTGCATAGTAAGCAAAGCCCAAGAGAAAACTTTGTCATGCTAGTTAATGGGCCTATATATAAAAAAAAAGTTGGATTCTATGGAACGGAGGGAGAAAGGATGCACTCACTTCTTCATAACCGGATAGGAACATTCATATTATGGAAATTTCTTTGTTCTCATCTTGTCGATGAGATGTTGAATGCATGCATCATTCCACTCACAATGTTAGGCACTTGGGTTCATCTACCAACGTCATATAGGTTCATCATGTTTCTTATTATTGCATAAATGATTTAGATGTTTTTTGTTATTCTTCATTGACCACCCATTCCATGCTACCCATTACTCTCATTGGTAGGCTACTTGCATGATTATTCTCATCATTCATTTTTATGAGGAGAACAACTCCCACATAGAATGGTAGTTAAGAAAAAGAGCAATGTAGATAGGAAATCACATAATACACCAAGTGAAGGCCTGATTTGACTATCATATTAACTACTCTTCTAATAGTGTTTCATTGATCTAAGGACTGGTGTCTTTTATTGATGTTTCTGGTCGCTTCATAACAGTTATTGGTTTAGTGGTCAGTAAATGCCGATTTGGGATGGTTATGTGGGGATGATTAAGATGTGAATTCATGTGTTGTGTCCTTTTATTGACTTGTTCTCAAACAGATCCAAGAGTGTATTGCTCGAGGATGAGAAATATTCAATCTTAGGGGAGTTTGATGCATTGGTTTTTAGTTGCTTTTACATGTGTATTCTCTATGATTTTGTGCACCTATTCGTCAATTACATAATTAATTATGCACAAAATATTATCGTTAGCTTGTTTCACTTAAATGCATCAAATTTATGTAACTTTACTATTTTTGAATGGTTGGAGACCATGTCAAGTACTTATGTACATTTCAGGTATCACAAGAGTCTCATGGTCTCGGTACTACCGAGTACGTAAGACGGTAGTATTGAAATCACATCAGTAGAAGACCCAAGGAAATCACACAGAGTCGGTATTACCGACTTGTCCATTGGGTAGTACCGAAATCGTGTCAGTGAGGCGCATCAAAGGAAATGATCAATCTCGGTAGTACCGAGTACCTCGAGTCGGTACTACCAAAATGACATCATAAAGAAAGAGTTGGCTCGAAATTGAGACTTAGTATATCGAAACTATTTGGTAGTACCGACAGTGTAGATCGTGCGTGATCACCCTAACTACTCGATCCTACCGACTACACAGTCATCACTATTGAGTCTGCCTAATCAGGCAATCCGACAGCAACACTCTAATCCGATGGCTGGCATTATTTCACAGCGTGGCTCTTATGACTTAATGAGAGTGCGATCAAACTTAATCATTGAGCCGTTTTCCATTGTATAACACCAGACAAGGAGGAGACGAGAGAAGGACGCCGAAAGCTAATTTCGGGACAAATGGAATGCCATATTGAATGTGTTCCTCATCGTTCATCCCCATTTGACATGACCAATACAAATTGAGTCTATTTGGTACCGCACACGGGCATGGATTTTCTACACGTACGGTCGTCAGGTGACCTGGCCTCAACATCGCACGAAACACCACAGCAATGTCTGCAAGGAATTTTGGACACATGCAATAAAACAGGCCAATGTATTAAACATTTACGTCCTACGGGTAAGCTGGCGCACACCTGGCAAGCGCAGTCCTCCTCCCCTCACCAAGGAGCAAACCCCAGTGTTTCAAATGGCAGAGTGCTTCGTTCGTCATACGCACTGTGTGTGTGGCAATTCCAAAATCTTTCAAAAACATGTTGCGGAATCTTTTATATATCAATCCCACACCCAAGGGGTGTAGCCCGACGACAAAGTGCGTGTTTGATGTACATTTTTACATTGCGAACTCACATAATTACACCCCTACTACACCCAACCAAACTAAGCCCAATAGTTAACCGCAAATCAATAATGGAAGGAGAACCATGCTATTGTTGTCCCCCACTAATAATCTTAATATTTCCTGTTACAATAGTTGGAGTTCCCCTCTCTCATTCGAAAGACAAAGAGATCTTTCTTGCTTTTCTTGGGGGTTGCCCAAAGCTTAAAAGAGCGCCCAACAGTTGTTTGCAGGAGTGAGGAATCATCCTTCCTTCTCTCTCCCTTTGTTACTCAAAATAAAAACCAAAGGAATTCCATCCATCCATCCGCCACCCCCATTCCGCTGCTTCTCATAAAAACGCAACCCGAGCTTCATTCGGGTAGGGAGAAAGCAAGTGAAAGAGAATAGTAGAAGAGAAAGGAAAAGGAGATAGAGAGATCACATCGTCCTTCAAAGGATTCCCTCTCAGTCGTTACGCACTTGCTCGGGGAGCTTTCCTTCTTCCCTTTCAAAGCAGCTCTGTTTTCCAAGAGACACCAGTCTCGAAATGAAGCTTCTCAGGATCCCACCACCACTTCTCCAGCCGCAAGCCACCAAAACGGAGCCTTGCATTCCGCCGCTACTAGCCCTAGCCAACCTGAGCTGAAACTCGCAAAAATCCAAACTTTGTCCAGTATTCCGGCATGGCGCTACTACGTGCCAGAGGACGGACATACTTTCTCGTCCTTGCAATGGCCTCCTTACTTCTTCGTCCATGTCCTTGTTCTTCCTCATCGTCATCTCCTTCGCCGTCGTCTTCTTCGTCACTACTACTACAATCCGACGCTCTGATCTTGGCCTCTCTGAAACACAGCCTCCACACCCCAACACAGGCATTGGACACCTGGGACACGGACAACCCAGGAACCGTTTGCTCATGGTGTGGCATCCATTGCGACGGCGGGAGAGTATCATCCCTCGACCTATCCAGCATGAACCTCTCCGGCTCCTTCCCCAACGTCAAATTCTCCAACCTCGACGCCCTCATCAACCTGACACTCGTCAACAACAACCTCCAAGGCGAGATAAGACTCTCCAACATGACCAACCTCCGGTACCTCAACATCTCCGGCAACCAGTTCACAGGCAACGTCGACTGGGACTACACCACCTTACCAAGCCTCGAGGTCTTCGACGCCTACGACAACAACTTCACGTCAAGGCTCCCACCAAACATCATCCACGCCAGGCGACTCCGTGTCCTTGAGCTCGGGGGCAACTTCTTCTTTGGCGAAATCCCACCATCCTACGGCCAGTTGGCGGCCTTAGAGTATCTCTCCGTCTACGGCAACGACCTCAGGGGTAAAATCCCGCCTGAGCTCGGAAACATCACGGGGTTGAAGCAACTCTACTTGGGTTCCTTCAACGTGTTCGAAGGCGGCATCCCGGCTGAGCTCGGCAACTTGAGTAACCTCAACCACTTAGACCTCTCCAACTGCGGACTCGACGGCTGGATTCCAAAAGAGCTCGGGAGGCTTCAGTCGTTGGACACGCTCTTCCTCCACACCAACCTCCTCTCCGGTCCCATCCCGCCATCACTCGGCAACCTCACGGGTCTCGTCGCGCTCGACCTCTCCAACAACGCCCTCACCGGGGAACTGCCGCGTGAACTCGCCGGGCTCCGTCGGCTCACCCTGCTGAACCTGTTCATGAACCGGCTGCACGGCCCCGTACCGGACTACCTGGCGTCGCTACCTCAGCTCACGACTCTGGGGCTGTTCATGAACAACTTCACGGGAACCATCCCTGCTCGCCTGGGTTCCACTGCGGCGATCGAGGTTCTCGACTTGTCATCCAACAGGCTCACGGGGATGATCCCTCAAGGATTCTGCTCGGGCGGGAAGCTCCGGGTATTGATCCTGCTCAAGAACTTTCTGTTTGGACCCATCCCGGAGAGCCTTGGAAGGTGTTCGACGCTTGTCCGTGTGCGGCTGGGACAGAACTATATCAATGGGAGCATCCCCGCTGGGTTCCTCTACTTACCACGGCTGGACCTCGTTGAGCTGCACAGCAACTACTTGTCCGGGACGCTGACGGAGAGCCCTAGATCGACGTCCAGCGGCGGCGATGAAACTAATGATGCCGTGACGACGCCGTCGTTGTCGCAGCTCAATCTGTCCAACAACCTTCTCATGGGGCCTATACCTGCGTCGATATCGAATCTCACCAACCTCCAGGAACTCCTGTTGGGTTCGAACCGGTTCGAGGGCTCTATCCCTGATGGAATTGGAGGATTGAAGCGGCTCACGAAGCTCGACCTCAGCAATAATGCCATGTCCGGTTCCATTACCCCTGCGATCGCCCAGTGCACCCAAATGGCCTACCTTGATCTAAGCGGGAACCAACTCTCGGGTCCGATTCCTCCGGCGATTGCCAACTTGGCTGTGCTCAATTACCTCAACCTCTCACGCAACCATCTTGACGGCGGGATTCCAGCGGTCGTCGGGGCCATGAAGGGCCTCACTGCTGCAGACTTCTCCTTCAACAACCTGTCCGGCAAGGTTCCCGACACTGGCCAGTTTGCGTACTTGAACGCCTCCTCATTCACCGGCAACCCACTCCTCTGCGGCTCCCTACTGAGCAACCCCTGTGACGACCTTGCAGAGTCCTCCTACTACGACCGACATCACAACGACGACGAGACCACAAGCAACCGGAGGTACAACAAGGTGGTCCTCGCACTCGCATTGCTGACGAGCTGCCTTGCTCTCGCCGCAGCAGCAGCGGCAATCCGCGCACGGGCCATCAACCAGCGCAGGCGGCACCGCGAGGCGGCCTCGGAATGGAAGCTGACGAGCTTCTGCGGCCACGTGGGGTTCACTGTCACCGACGTCCTCGGATGCATGAAGGACGGCAATGTCATCGGCCGCGGCGGCGGTGGGGTCGTGTACCAGTGCCGCACGACGACAGGGGAGGAAGTCGCCGTAAAGCGCCTGTTGCGGCATGGATCGCAGATCAATGACCACCGCGAGCACGACGGGTTCCGTGCGGAGGTACGCACACTCGGCCGTATCCGGCACAGGAACATCGTAAGGCTGCTGGCGTTCTGCTCCAACTCCGAGACCAACGTGCTGGTGTACGAGTACATGAGGAACGGGAGCCTCGGAGAGGCGCTGCACGGGCCGCGCGGTAAGGTTGATGGAGGAAGCGTCGGCGCCGGCGCCGGCGCCGGCGGCGGTGCCCATGTGCTCGGATGGGGTGTTCGGTACCGGATCGCAGTTGAGGCGGCGCGGGGGCTGTGCTACCTACACCACGACTGCCGGCCCATGATCGTGCATAGGGACGTCAAGTCCGGGAATATCCTCCTGGATTCGCGGTTTGAGGCCCACGTCGCGGACTTCGGCCTCGCCAAGTTCTTCCGTGGAGGAGGTGCGTCCGAGTGCATGTCCGCAATCGCCGGGTCATACGGCTACATTGCACCAGGTAAACCAAGTTTTCACGCGTATTCTTTTTTCTTTCTTTTGGTTTCAATATCTGTTTGTTATACCCGTTTAGCCACCATTAAATTCCATATAGTTTTTATTTTGAGGTTAATTAAATTCCATATAAATAGTTTTGTCTTGATGAGCAAATTTCCAAACAAGGTATAGTTCAAACATAATAAATTACGGATTTACTTAACAAAAGTAATTTAAGAGTGTACTTAAAAAGAGAGTATAACAAACCAATCTATATTCTTGTTAGACAATATAGGAAATGCAAAAGAAAAGAAAAGGAGAAAAAAAATATATACATTAGACACATATAAATTGTTTTGAGGTGGAACAAAAAGGAAACCGTTATCTTTGTGCATTTTAGTTACAAATAATTTGTTGGTATTATAAGAAATCATCAACAATGTCTTGACAGGTATGTTGGAAACGTATCACAATATTTTGTAAGTTAATAAAGTGCATAGATCGGTTTCGCTAATGTTTCGGTATTTTTAATATCATGCATTCCTAGTTGTTCCATATAAAACAGTTTTTATGTTTGTGACTATTATTTCTTCTAATGAATGCATGAGTGATTATATAAGAAATTGAGTGCAAATAAGAAATCACTCTTGTAACCGTCATAATCAAAACACTCAATTATTGTGATGTTCAAAGGGTAACAATTGGCATGATAATTTAGAACGTACTGTCAATGGCTATTACACGTATATATAACCCTAAATTGAAAATTTTACTGTTTGTTTAAAATAAATAGTTGGCAGTAAGGTATTTTTATTTTGTACATTCATCTTAAAAATTGAACACAAAATGTGAATACGGCACTAAAGTATGTTTGATTTTTGGAGAAAAATGTGCCCATCTTCACTTGTATAGAATCCCGTCTGCCTTTTGGGCCATTTTGGTTGAGTGGAGTCAGATGACAAATTACAAAGTTGTTGTGAATGTTTATACTATCTAGCCTGACTAGACTATTTCAAACTAGCTTGTAGTCCATGCCGCAAGTAAATTTAGATATGTATACGACATAGTAAAACAAGCCCCTTTTTTATATTTTTGTGGGCGGGGACGCTCTGTGATTCCACAGTAACGAACCAGTGATCAGATGGATTTGGGTACTGTGGGCTGTCATTCTCCCCCATCCGTTTTCACTTGAGAGCATATCAGCATGGGAGGTCGAGTCATTCTTCTGTGTATGGATGTTGGATTGCCCATGATGTCGTCTGACTTGTTCAACGGAGCAGTGGGTGGCGGGCTGGGTAGCTGTATATAACTCTGGATGCATGCTGCTTGACTGAAACTGTGCAGCCGGAGCAGTAGAGAAGACGAAACATTCTTGGCTTTGGTGAAAGATCCAGCCTTTTGTTTTTTTTCTTGGTTTTTAACCTTGGTATCTCTTGCATCAAGTATGGGTTGCTCTGTGCGATGTCGGGATTGTCTTTTCTTTATGTTAATTGGTCATCAAGAACGAAGACGCGTGTATCTTTTGCCGTGGGTTACTCGGTTTTTCCGTTTCGGAAAGCCGAACAAGTGATTGCTTCTAGGGGAGCACCGTTGAGTAGCTCCGCACTTGTATGGGGATTAGTTGCACCTAGCCCGACCACTCCATATCCCCAAACGCACGTAAGATCTGCATAATATATACGCTTTGAGCGAGTGATCGATTAAAGTAACACTGATTAATCTCTTGCTTTAGTACTGTTGCTTTCCCTATCACGACTGTCTTTGTACCATCTCATTATCATGTCTTCCCTTCTCCTAATCACAGAATACGCCTACACCCTGCGCGTGGACGAGAAGAGCGACGTGTACAGCTACGGCGTGGTGCTCCTCGAGCTCCTTACCGGTAAGCGTCCCGTTGGTGAGTTCGGCGACGGCGTGGATATCGTGCAGTGGACGAGGGCAGTGACGGGGTGCAAGTCTTCCAATGCCAAGCTCATCGTTGACCACAGGCTCGGCGGCGCCGTCCCGTCCGATGAGGCCGCGCACGTGTTCTTCGTCGCCATGCTGTGCGTACAGGACAGCAGCGTGGAGCGGCCGACCATGAGGGAGGTGGTACAGATGCTCTCCGAGTACCCGCGCCACCTCAGCGCCGGCCAAACCCCACTCCCTGGGACAAGCCCGTCTCCTGCGGCTCCTCCAGCTGCTGCTGCGGTGGCGGCGACTGCCCAATGGCCCATCCCAGGTGACTGCGATATCAAGAAGACGCAGCTGAGGCAAAACACGCAGCAGCAACAGAAGTAGCACACAGCTCGGATGATACTCAATGGCACGCGGTGCAACAGCTGCAACATGGTCAAGTAGCCGGCCGTTCCCAGATGGCTCGGAGTTGCCTCGCATGATGACCATAAAAGCTAAGGAGACCTGAATCACCTGATCAATCTGGCTGTGGCTATCGCCTGTCGTGGATCTCTGACCGTTCGTCATACATAGCCAATTAGCCATGAATGATTACTTGCCCATATTTATGTTTTTCTTTTTCCTATTTTTGTATTTCTTTATAGAAGTTTAATCCCCTTGTATCTCTGTCCTATATTATATAAATATGTTCAGTGGGTGGGAATGCTTGCTTGTGTCAGCTAATGGGTGCTAAAAACCATGCAATCCCACCAGTCTTCTTAACTTAATTCAAAACTGATTGAATAACAGTTAAGTTACAACCACATGTGTACTTTATGGGTCTTTTTGGTAGAGATCGAAAAAATCAGGTGCTGAAGGGGTTTCTATATGTACGTTCTAGACGAGATTTGGGCAGTTCACTTGTCATGATGGTATCAGGTTTAGGTACAAACACTTCTACTGGAAGACTTAGCATTTGGAGCAATTAGAATTAAGTTTTGCTGCAAGCGTTAATCTCAAAACCCTCATTTAGAGCAATTAGAATTAAGTTTTGGTGCAAACACTAATCTTAAAACCCTCATCTCAACGACCTCAAAAATAGGAGGTACTGAAAGGCTTAGCATTTCGAGCAATTAGAATTAAGATTTATACTAAGGTTTGTCACCCACTCACATTGAGGATCACTTAAGATGTCACATACATCATCTACAAAATTTGCATCAAGATATATTTAGCAAGTTTTCATAAGCATAGACATGAGATTATTAAATTACAAGAATTTGTTATTTCAAAAAAAAAAATGCCCTCAAGGCATATTCCAAAGACGCCCCCCCCCTCCAACCACCAGCAATGGAACTACGAAACATTGTGATACGTTTAAGACATCACCTAGAAAGCAATGAAGTCACTCGGTTCTAGGCTCAGACTAAAAGGCATAAGACTTAGTTTCAACACTTAAATATTTTCTTTATTTCTCAGTCAATGTCTAAGTGTGCAGATAAGCATAAGAGTAAATAGAAAAAAAAACCACCTTCTTTCTTCAAGTTAGTGAAGATATACGTCAAGTAATCTATTAAGCATGTAGGAGATATGACACTAGAATCTTACTCGACAATAATTGGAATATGGTATAAGAATAATAGAGTAGTGTTGACACTCCATTTTTTGGTTCGCCCATTTGATTGCCGAATGTGTTTTCAAATCAAAACAGGTTTGGAAATGAACTTTGAGTATGGTCATCAAGATCTGGCTGATAGGCATTAGAGGTTATCCTAGAGTAAGAGAAAGCAATATGAACATCTTTTTGGCCCATGAATAATGCCCCAAAGAAATCTAGGAGACAGAGATAATTCAGTGTGATACTCAACAAATTTACGAGATCACATGAATTCTCATTAGATCCATGATCAATTATCAAGATAAGATTTAGCAATTATCACAATGGATAATCATTAAATGAATTAGTTAAAAACAATCCTAGTTTCTCCTAATCAAAGTCATAATCACGCAATTCAGACATCAAACACCCACAATGGAAAGACTATCCATAGGACTGTACGTCAATCCATGGATGTTTTACTGTGGACTACCTTGCTTGCATGTTATCTCAAAAAACCCCACCTTGGGACATGGTCCACGTCACCAAGAACAAGCTACCAAACTCAAATTAAGGTGGTGCACATAGAGTCACACCCTTGACAAACATAATCACGCCCATGCTTATCTATGACTTCATCATAACTACAATTATGTAGAGACTAAGGTCTGACGGGGAGCCTACCAAGTGAACACCCCACTCTTGGGAGTCAGACCTCGTCGTGATATCATCAAAACTCTATATGTTCAAAATTCTGAAAGAGCCAGAAAGTGTGTCACTCACCAAGCATGCATGTCATCTTTATTTCTATCTAGAATGGTTAACACAACACCATTTAAAGAGCTCTTGAAAGACCCAAAACATGAGGCTTGCATTAGGAATGAGATAACCTTCCCCACTATGTCCATTCAACGACGCATCATATAAACATACCTGGAAGCCTTGAAAAGATAGGGGCATCACCAAGGCATGCACCACATGGGTTCTGGATCATTCTTGACTTGGTTGCGAGTTTTACTAAAGCTTAACCCTAAGAAAACCCCTAAACCCTATATAAATAGCCTTTTGGACACCATTTGAATGGATTTCAACCTATTTAGAGAGAATAGTCCCTAGAGACCCTGCTTGGAGCCCATCTACCTATGTTACATGTAGTCTATTCTCCAAGATTAAAATATGGCACCTTTTCCCTCAAGTTGAAAATTAGTCATTGATGTGTTTACCCTAAGGTACACACAACCAGATCTTTCTATATTTATAACGAACTAAACTAACACACTCACTTAGATTAACACACTAACCCGCAAGCGCATGGGGTCATGCTATAGTATAGGAAAGTGGCAAGATAAGGGTCGATCCACAGGGAGAGAGGGGCACTAGAGCTAAGTTAAATTAACTGGGTTCCTAAAGTAGAGTCTAGGGTTCAAGGGTTTAATTGGGGATTTGTTTTATTACACTAAAGGTCCAAGAAAATAATTAAAGGAGCAAGAAGCAAAACCTAACTTAACCCTAGACAAGTTAGTTCTAAGTAGCAAGAAAGGCAACTAATCAAGAAGACAACACTTAAGACTTAGGAAAGAAAACCAAGAGATACACTACACTAACTAGCAATTTAGGCAACTAAAACAATAAAGGACCTAGATTAGCACTAACTAGCTAAAATGAGAACAAGCAAGCACCAAAAGGAACTAGCTACACTAGAAAACCCTAGCTATCAAGGGCAAATCAATTATCTAAGAAGGTTGAGGAAGCAAGTAAATAAGGAATCATGAACTAGAAAGAGAGCAAATTGTGTTTTAAGCAATTAGTGGAGATCTAGTCCGTTTGGGGGAATGTAACTAGAATCCAAGTTGGGGGGTCATAACATGCAAATTCTATCCATTCATTCCAAATTGTTAAACCAAACAATTAGACAAATGCTATTACATTACCCTAAGCTACTAGTTGGCCATGGGTAGTATAAGGTGTGTGAAGGGAAACAACACCCTTGAACACCCTATCTAACCATATGAGGCTCAATTGAACTAGGTCTTTAGGTGAAATTCCAATAGGAATGAGCAAAATCTAGGATTCTATAATGAGTGTACTTAGGGAAATTGGGAGAAAAAATAGGAATGGAGAGTGAAGGTGAGGGTGTTTCACATCACATCACTCACCGTCTAGTGTTTAAGAACCCCTCAGCTATTGCACTAAGCACTCCTTCACTAGCTACTTAGATCTTCCACATAGAAGTAGGAGAGGGAATATGTATTTGGGAAGATAGGGTGCTATCTAGGGATACACTAGTTTGACCTTAGAGAAATCCCTAAGATAGCCACATACAAGCCATTCTCATAGATCCTAAGTGATTTCTAGCACATATCAACAAGATATCCATGTTTTCAAGAACATGCCACAAGAAGAAATATTAGAAATAAGATAGAAGTAGAAGACAATCATCATAAAACTAAATTATAGTGGTTAAAAGTTATTTCCCCCCAACATGGTATCAAAGTCACATTATATCCCAAACAACACACCTGAGGGGCTTAGCTATTCATAAAAAAAAAGGAGTAGAGGAGTGAATAGCCATAAAAGCTTGGTGAAGACTTCTCCTTCATCAGCTCCTAGCAGCAAGACCACACCCTTCTTCTCCCAAGATGGATGTATGGCATGGAATGATGGTGTAAGATGGCCAAAACCACAAAAAATTAGGGGTTTGAGGTTGAGGAAGGTGGAAATGAGGTGGAGGAAAATGGGAGTAGGTGGGATTAGGTGGGAGCTCCTTGAATGCTCAAGGTAGGTGGGAATGAATACTAGGGGAGTGTAGCCACATGCTATAGTCACAACATAGGTATATATAGGTGGTAGGCAAGCACTAGGTTTAGTGGGGATAGTTCGGGAAAATTAGTGTAGAAAAAGCTAGGTTTTTGGTGGCATTACGACCATGTTGGGCAAAATGGTCGTGGTGGGTTGAGGGTAGCCCGACCATGTTGGGGGAATGACCTTTCTGGTTAAGTTGAAAATGTCATTGGAAAATGGGAAAATGATGGTTGGTAGCACGGTTGGACTTTGTGTTAGAACTCGTTACACGAAACGAGATTACTCAAAACATAAAACACAATCAATCACTAATTAATCAGATATCCAAAAATATGGGTAAATTAAAACCGATGTCAACGTCAACACCCGCTCAGAAACATTTGCATAAGAGCCCAACATCTTTCTTATATCCATACTATGCCAAGAATTTGATACTAATTGTTCTATCATCTTAGCCACCACATATATACATAGGAGAACAATATTCGTATATGCCACACCAACAAGCATTAATATGCTAACAAAAGTCCAATTCATTTGAAACACCATATACAAACTTTTTCTAGCCCAGACCTGAGTGTACAGGGACGACTCTAGGACACACTAGACATCTAATCAACTTTCTCAAAGATTCATTACTATATCTCCTCTTTGCTGCCACATGTTTGTTTTTGTAACTTCCGATTACCTAAAAAATGTGGCGAACCACAAGAGTGAGACCCATGTCCCAGCAAGAGATATAACCTCCAACAACGTTTATTGATTACAATATTTTTAAGTAATTAAACAGTTAGGCAGTTTAATCAGATATAACAAATAAGATCAGTAGTACTGATGATTAATAAAATACATAAAGGAGCAGATAATAACTATCATCATTAGCCAGACTATCATCCTTTATCTTGTTGACAATATAAGCAATTCAGTATCATATGCATATCTAACATCAAGAGTGAGTCTAGTAACATAGCATAGATAACAACATGAGTATGTCTAATTGGTTGAACATATCAACATCATAAGAAGAGCTAAAAACATAAGCTCAACTATCTGGATAAGCATGATTAGAAGTATATGCATCTCTAGTTACAAAGACATGGCTAGCATGCTAAACATAACTAACAACATGAGATAGCTAGCATCATGATTATAATCAGCAGTAGCAGTATAGTTATCAACACAAGCATAGCTACAATATGTACACATCTACAATCTTAAGAATATCCACAACCTAAGTGTATCTACTATCTCTTAATTGCACTAAGCATCATCTTTATGTAAATATATATAACAAACAAGGGTTATCATCCAATGTGAAACGTTGTGTATAATCCTAAACAAATATGCTACAGGGATGTATTACATCTTTTATTATGCCCTGGGGAATTTGAATCGTACCATTGAAAGTCCAACCGACCCCAACAAAGGGCTATTTGGTTCCGTACAAGATCTAGGAGTGTTGATATCCTAAGATCTCTTCCCCTTGGTCAGTACGAGTAAAAGGCAGTGACATATCAATCAAAGCTGCCACCACAACGAAATATAGTCCTATAACTAGCCCACCTTAGTACAGGTCACGACACTAGAATCAAGGGTATTCAAACCCAATCACTAAGGTACAACCACAGTTGTCCTCTTATCACATCATGTTATAATCACCGAGACACAGCCGCAACCATTCTCAATCACATCAGATGTATGAGGCATGACCATAGCCAATCGCTACAATCTGCATTGTGGATGACAAGGATATATCCTCAACCTACCACCCCCACATACTCAACAATACGTGCTTTGAGTTTCCCTTAGGAATACTCGTTTCACCATCCAACAAGTTATAACATTGAAGATGGTTCTACAACACAGGGCACTACATGATTAGAGTTGCACTTGATTAGTTATGCCAATTGGGTGAATAAAGGCTACATCAAACAAGTGGAGATACAAACCCTAATTCAATTCTAGCAAGCATATAAATATCAAGACTTTGAAAATATATAAAATGTGTGAAACATAATTTCTCATCTCATCATCACATGGTACTATTCACTTGCCATTCTTGAGACCACACTAGTCATCATACTATCACAAGATATAAATCATTTTCACAATATCACATGGTATCATCCCTTATCAACATAATAGGATTACACCTCATTCAGGGCTCAACCATGCCCAAAGGTCATTAAGACCATCATACTATCACATGATTTAAATCATTTTCACAATATCACAGGGTATCAACTCTTATCAACATAAGAGGATTACACTTCATTTAGGTCTCAACCATGCCCAAAGGTCATTAAGACCATCATACTATTCCCTGCAAGATCATCATTATCTTTGCATGCCTTATAACAAGGCTCAACAACATCACTTACATATAATGCACCAGATCAACACAATATTGCATTAATGAGCTAGGAGATATTCATAAACAATCATAGTAGGGTTATATTAACATTAAGAACATTCCTTTATTATATCAACATGTAAGGAATCTAGATATGATTAACTCTCATCATATTCATAATGCACATATTTAGCATAAGAAAGTATCAACCATGTTGCTATGATAACCACCAATTAACATATCAATGTTATGATCATATTAACGAGGTTATTCCACCATCATTCCATCATATAAGAATGTTAAACATGAATACTCATCTTTATCTATTTTCATTAGAGTTAGGTTCACAAGATAAATTATATTAATGTTACTAATCAACACTCATACCCAAACACTAACTCATGGCATCCCCATTGGATCATGGATGCATAAGGTGAAGAATCACCATCACATTCCATACTATTCTCAAGTATGAACCCACACATAAATCAAGGTGTAACCATCAGGTTATAGCATTCTAGGTATTCAAAAATAGCAATAGAGTACTCCTTGATTGTATTAGTCATTCAAGAACTATTCATACGCAATTACCATCATTTAGTTATATTAAAGCTAGGTATAACCGGCTATACCTCATAGGGTTACATATCAACACAATATGATTATGATCCCTTCAATTCATATGAGTGAATAGGTAAGACTACCTTATTAGGGGCAACCTTCCATTTGTTCCATCATCAACCCATATCACCATACCACAATGTCACCCAGAACCATTGGATGTTTAAAAGGTAAGACTATTTGTTGTTTACATAAGCAAACAACATGGATAAACCACCTATGGAGTCCTTGATATGTTCTCTATAAAGATTCATCATCTAACCCTAGACATCCCTTTATTAACAACATAAAAAGTTCCACTGAGAGTAGGGTAAAACCCACAATCGACTATTCATTTAAAACAAGCTATCCATTGTCAACAAGTAAGCTCCTTAAGTTGATCATATAAAGGAAACCGTATAAATCACATTATTAGGACCAACATATTACATTAGCCAGCATTCCACTTTATTGGAGGAATAAACATTATATCTTGACCATTGGGTCAAGTTCATATATTAAAACCATCAATTACAGTATAGGTCCGACCATTGCATCAAGTTACCCAAGAAACCATTGGTCTAAGGCTTAATTGATGATACAACTATATAATTAACTCACCATAGGTTTTGGAGACCTGATACACCATCATTAGTGACCATTAAGTCACCATAAGTTGTTAGATCAACACTATATTCGTTAATCAACATCAAATATCAAACTTATATCATCATTGATTGATAGCATCATTAGGGTACTTAGTTGTTAATCACTAGGCTTCTAATTAGGCCAAAACATGACCTAAGGGGGGTGAACGTCAGCTAACACCATCGGTTACCACCATCCATTGTCATGAAGACAACACCATAGGTTGTTGCAATGGTACCATCATTAGGTCATGGGTTTATAGAAGAAATCAGCTTAAAACCCTAAAATTGACCATTGGTTGATAGGTGCTTAGAACCATAGGTTGTCATACCAACACGATACAAGTCATATTATATCTTAGTAATAACTTAAACATGATCACAGGTTCATCTATAACTGAAATTAGAGCAGGGAACATTATGAAAATCGAAATCCAAGTCAAGCATAGTTTTTTAGTGCATGGATCATCATTTTCAAGCAAGAACATGATCTAGAAAGCTTATGGTAAGAAATAAATGTGGAGTAACTTATAAAACTTGTATCTAATGATAAGATGAAACCCCAAACAGAAGAAATATCAAGCAGGTAGGGTAGAAAATCCAAGCACAAGCTATGAACTCGTCCATCTAGCACCTTTCTTCATCAAATGAGCAAACCCTAAGCATAATGAGCAAGAAAAGTAGGGATTTAGAGCTTTAGAGTAATTTCTACCATGGAATAGCAAGGTTAAAACCTTTAGGAAGGTCTAAGGAAGGAGAAGAGTAAGATAAATGGATAAGGAAGGAAGAAAATAACTTTCCTTGGTCGAAATCCCTAGAAGATGACCTTACAAACCCTAGGTAGGGCTAAATGGAGCTCTTGGAGACCTTCTTCTCCAAAAAGAGGTTGTCTTCTACCTTAGAGTACTTGGTTCTGCAAAACATAGAGTGGAGTCGTTTCTCCAGGTTAGAGGAAAGAGAAATCAAGCAAAGTTTCGTACTTGGGCAAGAAAGAGGTAAATATAGCCCATGGATAAGGATGGGAGCAAGTATAAGGTGTAAAAGTAGCTTCCCCATGTGTCTATGACCTTAAACTATTAAGAATATACAAGAACACACACAAGAAGCTCCATCACTTTCCTTATATACCTGATTAGCTTTCCTTTGTTGAATTTCCCAGCCAATCACATAATTCATTAGTTGATAGCTACTAAAGGTAGCTCATTCGTGAAGGGGTAAACCCTAAAATACCATTAGAGAAAACACCTTCAAACAAAGGATTAAATAGGTTCCCCATGGCTCAAAAAACTCAAGAATGATGAGATAATATCCAAGGAACATAATGCAAGTGATAAATTTCAAATAAACATCTCAATTGGGTAAATTGCAGAAAAGTCTAAAATGTGCATAAAATTGCATAACTTGCTCAAACAGTGTCCAAATTGGACCAAATTTGAAACTTAAGCTTGTATTATGATTTTAAAGAATATCACAAGGTTATATTAGGGTTATAGGTGTTAAATTATCGTAATTAATCTTATTAAACTCATTAAGCAAGTTCAAGGGCCTTACAACTATAAACCCCTAACATGGATTTCCCCCCAAAATCTAAGGTAAACAAAGATGGATACTTCCTTTGCACCTCATCCTATTAACTTCACATGGTTACTTACATATCATGGTGATGTCACATCATTCATACATATATCCTCTTGGGTCAGCACAAAAACCCCCACCTAAGAAGACATTCTCAATATGGAATGTAGAAACTTGTTGTGTCATCTGTACAACTCTAGTAGTAATGTTCAACTTTAAATTTTAGCTATCATCCTAAAATTATATCTATTGTATCAACACATTACTCAAAAGTCATACTTTCTAGCTTTTTACCAATCATGACATGTGTCCCATACCATTCCTTGAAGCATATAAAAAAGCGATGTATCCATCCCTTTTTTTTTCTAGATACACTGACATTGAAACACTTGTCAATTCTTTTTCAGCATCAAAAGAAATGCTGACGCTGGCACCTACCATTCCATACAAGGAAACATCATTCCTAGTCAACCTTGTTAGGGGTGAAACAACAACACTATCTTCACCTTACTAGGATTTACACAACCTACTTAGAAGACATATCATGATCCCATAAAGAAATTTAATCAACACCATCTCACTCTTATTCAACTTATCTCATAGCTATTGTTGCTTCGGAAACCCTAAGGTTTTTGAAGAAATATTGATCATATTTTTGACCATATTTGAAATACTTTGACATGTCATCATTCAAAGCATGATATAACTTGTATGACATGACTGGAACACTCTGTTCCTCTTATTCATAAATTCTATTTGTACATTGGTTAGTCTAAAGGACATAACTCTAAACTCATCATGGTCATGTGAATTATGTCATCCAATCTAACTCTTACACATTGATATTTGATCATAGGTTTATCTTAAAGGAACACTGTATCACATATCTATTAACCAACAAACCATCTATCCTTGATAGTGGTCTTGCCCAGCTATCACTGAACCATACACAACATTATAGAATCACTTTTATTTTTCCTTCCAAACAACATGTATAGGGTCATCATCTACTCTCTCTCCGTCTCTCTCTGCGAAAGAGGAATACTTAGAATGTTCATTTAATAAACATCTCCAACCTTCACATATTTCTCATATTATTAATACATCTTGGATACTAGGATTCATTACCTTGGTATCCACCTCATGTGCTATAAGCAACTCACATCTTTATATCATCTACTTTTACCAACATAAAAAATATCAAGACATATAAGAGGAGTCTTCCTAATTATTGGAAGGCTCAAAAGAAAAATCATCACAAACTTTATGAACTTGGAACCATAGTCCAAACAACCTTATGCTATAATAAGCTATCCACCCTCATGTTTACAATGAATCCACACATACCAAGTGGCAATGATTCACTTGAAAGTTGTACCCTGGAAAGAAAAGACACAAAGATAAACACACTTCCCACATCATAGCAACATTGTTCAAGGTCACTAGCAAAAAGGTAACCAATTCTATTTTCATTATGCAAGTTACAACTTCTTATGTATCATTTTACCTTTTTCATTTCAGGTTCCTTGCCATTAGCATAGGAATCATCATGATTAACATATCTCATTACTCCTTCCTTGATGACTATTTATCACACTGGGTATGTTCTCTTATTTTATTACTTATTGACAGGTAAATCATCGTATCCTTCATTTTCTTCATTAAATAGGGATCATCTCCCTTAATTTCTTTCACATGTCATGCTGATTTTACATTAACACTTTCTTACACACATAGGTTGGTTTGAGATTAACTCAGGTTCCACCTTATTCCTTTGTCATTGTTCCCATTTATCTTCTCATTTTGTACTTTTTATAGGAGTTCTCTCCATCTTATTTGGATTTCATACCTTTACTCACTTTATAAGAATAGACTTATCTATCTTTTACTTTATTATTTTCTTGAATCATGTCATCAAGAACTCCTCTTTTTCTTATTTGTATTCACATTTAGATACCATGGTGTTGTATCTTTCTCTTATAGTTACCAAGCATTCAATTTTTGATAGATAATGATGCAATTCTCATCCTCTTTAAGGTAGGATTGATATATTCATACCATGATTTCTTATTCACTATGCTCTTTAGATTGTCTCAAAATGACTACTTGATCAGAGTAATAAAAAAGATAACAATCTAAGAGTTCCATACTTACCTTTCTTCAATAATTGAATACCTGGACAGGGCACCCAAATACTGGGATTAGGAAGTATGTACCATATTTTTATGTTATATTCCTAACTTAGACATCATCCTAGTCCTAATTCCTAGTGTCTCTATAGAATCAGAGAATCTAAAGATCTAATACCAACTTGTGAGAACCCGTTACACTAAACGAGATTACTCAAAACAAAAAACACAATCAATCACTAATTAATCACATACCCAAAAATATGGGTAAATTAAAACCAATGTCAATGTCAGCACCCGCTCAGAAACATTTGCATAAGAGCCCAACATCTTTCTTATACCATATTATGCCAAGAATTTGATACAAGTTGCTCTATCGTCTTAGCCACCACATATATACATAGGAGAACAATATTCATATATGCCACACAAACAAGCATTAATATGCTAACTAAAGTCTGATTCGTTTGAAACACTATATACAAACTTTTTTCTCACCCGGACCTGAGAGTATAGGGACGACTCTAGGACACACTAGACATATAATCAACTTTCTCAAAGATTCATTACTATACCTCCTCTTTGTTGCCACATGTTTATTTTTGTAACTTTCAATTACCTAAAAAAATGTGGCAAACCACAAGGGTGAGACCCATGTCCCAACTAGAGATATAACCTCCAACAATATTTATTGATTACAAAAATTTTAAGTAATTAAATAGTTAATAAGTTTAATAAGATATAATGAATAAGATCAGCAGTACTGATGATTAACAAAATACATAAAGGAGCACATAATAACTATCTTCATTAGCAAGACTATCATCCTTTATCTTGTTGACTGTATAAGAAATTCAGTAGCATATGCATATCTAGCATCAAGAGCGAGTCTAGTAACATAGCATAGCTAAAAACATGAGCATGTCTAATTGGTTGAACATATCAACATCATAAGAAGAGCTAAAAACATAAGCACAACTATCTGGATAAGCATGATTAGCAGTATATGCATCTCTAGTTACAAAGGCATGGCTAGCATGCTAAACATAACTAACAACATGAGATAGCTAGCATCATGATTATAATCAGCAGTAGCAGTATAGTTATCAACACAAGCATATCTACTGTATGTACACATCTACAATCTTAAGAATATCCACAACCAAAGTCTATCTACTATCTCTTAATTTCACTAAGCATCATCTTTATGTAAAGATAACAAATAAGGGTTATCATCCAATGTAAAACGTTGTGTATAACCCTAAAAAAATGCTACACGGCTGTATTAAATCTTTTATTACACCATGGAGAATTTGAATCGTACCATTCAAAGTCCAACCGACCCCTGAGAAGGGCTATTTGGTTCCGTACAAGATCTAGGAGTGTCGGTATCCTAAGATCTCTTCCCCTTGGTCAGTACGAGTAAAAGGCCGTGACATATTAGTCAAAGCTGCCACCACAATGACATATAGTCCTGTAACTAGCCCACCTTGGTATAGGTCACAATGCTAGAATCAAGGGTATTCAAACCCATTCACTGAGGTACAATCGCAGTTGTCCTCTAATCACATCATGTTATAATCACTAAGACATGACCGCATCCGTTCTCAATCACATCATATGTATGAGGCATGACCATAGACAACCTCCACAATCTGCATTGTGGATGACAAGGATATATCCTCAACCTACCACCCCCACATACTCAACAGTATGCACTCTGAGTTTCCCTTAGGAATACTCATTTCACCATCAAGCAAGTTCTGACACTGAAGATGGTTCTACGACACAGGGCACTACATGATTAGAGTTGCACTTGATTAGTTATGTCAATTGGGTGAATTAATGTTGCATCAAACAAGTGGACATACAAACCCTAATTATGGCAAGTATATAAATATCAAGACTTTGAAAATATATAAATGTGTGAAACATAATTTCTCATCTCATCATCACATGGTACTATTCACTTGCCATTCTTGAGACCACACTAGTCATCATACAATCACAAGATATAAATCCTTTTCACAATATCACAGAGTATCAACCCTTATCAACATAAAAGGATCACACCTCATCCAGGGCTCAACCATGCCCAAATGTCATTAAGACCATCATACTATCACATGATATAAATCATTTTCACAATATTACAGGGTATCAACCCTGATCAACACAAGATGATTACACCTCATTTAGGGCTCAACCATGCCCATAGGTCATTAAGACCATCATACTATTCCCTACAAGATCATCATTATCTTTGCATGCCCTACAACAAGGCTCAACAACATCACTTACATATAATGCACCAGATCCACACACTATTGCATTAATCAACTAGGAGATATTCATAAACAATCATAGCAGGTTTATATTACCGTTAAGAACATTCCTTTATTACATCAACATGTAAGGAATCTAGATATGATTAACTCTCATCATATTCATAATGTACATGTTTAGCATAGGAAAGTACCAACCATGTGGCTATGATAACCACCAATTAACATATCAATGTTATGATCATATTAAGGAGGTTATTCCACCATCATTCCATCATATAAGAATGTTAAACATGAATACTCATCTTTATCAATTTGCATTAGAGTTAGGTTTACAAGATAAATTATTTTAATGTTACTAATCAACACTCATACTGAAACACTAACTCATGACATCCCCATTGGATCATGGATGCATAAGGTGAAGCATCACCATCACATTCCATACTATTCTCAAGTATGAACCCACACATAAATCAAGGTGTAACCATCGGGTTATAGCATACTAGGGTTTCAACAATAGCAACAGAGTACACCATGATTGTATTAGTTATTCAAGGACTATTCATACCCAATTACCATTATTTAGTTATATTAAAGATAGGTATAACAAGTTATACCTCTTTAGGGTTACATATCAACACAATATGATTATCATCCCTTCTATTCATATGAGTGAATAGGTAATACTACCTTATTAAGGGTAACCCTCCATTTGTTCCATCATCAACCCATATGACCATACCACAATGTCACCAAGAACCATTGGATGTTTAAAAGGTAAGACCATTGGTTGTTTACATAAGAAAATGCCTTGGATAAACCACCTATGAAGTCCTTGATTTGTGATCTATAAAGATTCACCATCTAGCCCTAGACATCCCTTGATTAACAACACAAAAAGTTCCACTGAGAGTAGGGTAAAACCCACAATTGACTGTTCATTTAAAATAAGCCATCCATTGTCAACAAGTAAGCTCCTTAAGTTGATCATATAAAGGAAAGCATTTAAATCATATTATTAGGACCAACATATTACATTAGCCATCATTCCAATTTTTTTGGAGGAATAAACATTATATCTTGACCATTGGGTCAAGTTCATATATTACAACCATCAATTACAATATAGGTCCGACCATTGCATCAAGTTATCTAAGAAACCATTGGTCTAAGGCTTACTTGATGATACAACTATATAATTAACTCACCATAGGTTTTGGAGACCTAATCCACCATCATTAGTGACCATTAAGTCACCATAGGTTGTTAGATCAACACTATATTTGTTAATCAACATCAAATATCAAACTAATATCACCATTGATTGATAGCATCATTAGGGTACTTAGTTGTTAATCACTAAGCTTCTAATTATGCCAAAACATGACCAAAGGGGGTGAACGTCAGTTCACACCCTTGGTTACCACCATCCATTGTCATGAAGACAACATCATAGGGTTGTTACAATGGTACCATCATCGAGTGATGGGTTTATAGAAGAAATCAGCTTAAAACCCTAAAATTGACCATTGGTTGATATGTGCTTAGCACCATAGGTTGTCAAACCAACCTGATCCAAGTAATATTATACCTTAGGAATAATGTACACATGATCATAGGTTCATATATAAATGAAATCAGAATAGGGAACATTATAAAAATCGAAATCCAAGTCAAGCATAGCTTTTTAGTGCATGGATCATCATTTTCAAGCAAGAACATGATCTAGAATGCTTTTGTTAAGCAATAAATGCAGGGAAAGTTATAAAACTTGCCTCTAATGAGAAGATGAAACCCCACACAGAAGAAATCTTGAGCAGGTAGTGTAACAACCCCGCCTCCCGGTAGCCCCCATTTAAGGGAGACCAAAAGGTCAGAGCCGTTATCCAATAACCCGGATCAAAAGTTCGACAAATAATCAATAACAATTAATAAATTTTACCAACTAAACTGAAAACTGGTACAAAATAAAACTTTGCATACCTTTTAAAACTTTGGAAATCTATCTATCCAAGCTTGAATCTACTCTATCTAATCCTCCCTGCACTTTATGTTTTATTTTCATAATGTGTCACTTTACTGTTTGTTCATTTCAGGGTTGTACCTAAAACGCCGACAAACAAAACGTCGGTCAGCATATCAAAATATACTGGTATGTGGGGACAACCAAAATTTTGCACATATGGATAACAATATAATTATCACAATCAAGATAATTAACAAGCCAATTTTTACACTTTCCAGTATGACCTTCTCCACCACTTTTCCCCTAACCCTGGCATACCCAACTTAGGGTTTCTTTTGCCAATGACTTAAGGCTACCTTCTCAATCCCGAGCTTGGTGCCTGGGGTCACCACTCATGGTGCCCTCTAGTCATTCAATATCATAGGCCACCTTCTCATTCTCGAGCTTGGTGCCTGGGGTAACCACTCATGGTGCCCATTGGTCTACCCATCTGGGCCTGACCTTTGGCATCATCCATCAGGGTGGCATGTAGGTGCGAGAATACATACTTCTATTATTAATGTGATAATCATAGTAAGTTTATGATTTTGCAAGTATGAACATCCAACTATTTAGATTGCATTCAATGTGAGGAAACATTTGGAAAACCCTCGGGAAACTAATGTGATTAACTATAATTAACCACATACCTATCAAGCTGATGTGAGACAGAAATAATCCAATCAACAATAGGCAAGCTATCATTCAATAAGATCCTGAAACAATTATACAATTTCCTTTTATTACTCATGTCATCAAGATCTATTAAATCTAGCTTGCTTCCTAGGGTTACTAGTCCACTTTTAGGGTTTCGATTGCAATTAGGGTTTCCCTTCATCTTTTACTATTTTAAATCCTAATTTAACACAATTGATCACAAACCCTAATTATCTCAACATCTAATCCTCAGTTTCAGATTAAAGTCATAATTAACCATTAAATAAGTCCTTTAAGCCTCTTTTACATTAAAGCTACCATTTTTATTCTTTTTGTCCATGACAAGATCATTATGCTCGTTGATCATCAATTCACAGTTCATTATGGTCTAATTCACATATAAACTCTACTTGTCATTAATTCTACATTTATTCATTAGAAAACCCTAATTATTACATTAAGGGTATTTATCCAAAGTTAGGAACCTTTATACTCAAAATAGCATATAACCATGAAAACTCAGTTCTATAACTATATTTTTGGATTTAACTCATTAAAACCCATATTTTCCCAAGTTAGGGTTTCTAAACATAATCATGTGCATAAAACCCTAAAACAAGCATGAAACTACCTTTTTCAAAATTAACTCTCCTTTTTATTCTTAATAGGTTAATATGTCTCAGAATTAGGGTTCCAAACCAAATTAACCCAAAAGAGTCATTAAATCTGAGTTCCATATTAAATTAGGGTTTTACCACAACTTAATACATTAAAGGTGATAACTTGGTGAACTTTTTAAATTGAAAGCAACATCAGGTTCCAATTATATTTTTATTGGATTCTTCACATTTTTCTGATCAATTTTCATGTATTACTTTCTATCATCGGAGCTACAGATAATTAATTTCTTAATTGTGAAGAATATACCTTTTTAGGCCAATCACTGGCTGCCACGTCAGCCAAGCGAAGCCTTTTTATTTTCACGCTGGTTGGGCTCAAAACATGTCGAAAAGACATCCTTGCCCTCTGGTTCCTTTATGATAGTCAGGGGTAGAGGGGTCTTTTCCCCTATTCTTCTCCTTCCTCGCGCATAGGCTCGTCTCCTGCGAGCAGTGCCCCACCGTGGTCAACCAGGTCGTTGACCCTGGGCTCTAGGGCGACAGAGACCAAGATGAGGTAGCCATAGCTCCACTAGCACCGGTCAAAGTCAAAGAAACTCTCAGATCTACCGTTGGTGCATCATTTAGTTGGGTTGAGAAGACATATGGGTGACATGGTATTGCATCGCCAGGGAAGCAAACCCATGGTTCCCACAATGGAATTGGCAGCCCGACTGATTCACACAACTCCAAGAGGTTTGTGTCTGATCTCAGGGAACCTCCTAGGACCTTATATAGGTATTTCTATGTGAGTCCCTCCCCACTCGGTATTTTACTCTCGAGAAGATTGGGGAAACTTCTGTTTCTCTTCGAGACAGGTCCCCTAGGGGATCGTTCAATCCGATTTCCTTTTCTAAACTCGTCTATATCCTTATTAATTTTCCTTTTTGATCAATGAGAGAGGTATGGATGTGGGGGAAAACACCCATCACTGTTCCTATCAGACTGGAGGTAGTATATGACAGATAGTCATCTGATCTCGATCTAGCGACATCCATCGCGCCAAAAATATATCCAAAAAGGATTCACATTGTGACATTTATTGATATCTACTTACTTTTAGGAAACTTTGAAAAATCATATCTCTCTCCTCGTTTATATTTTTAATCTCAAATTTGAAGGGAAAGTCTATAATGACTTAATCCATTTATGTAATAAATTGAAGACCCAAATACCAAAGGAAAAGGGTGTTTTCTTCATAAGCAAGCTATCTTTTAAATTAAGCCAATTTAATTTGGTATTCCCTTTTTCTTTGCCATTAAATTTTTATTTTGAATTCCTTGAACCTCAAGGGACCTTAATGGCTCAGAATCCCATCTTGGGAATATTCCTTAGCCTTTTACTTATTTTTCATCTATTTTCTCTTTCTTCTTATTCATTTCTTATCAAAATATCTCTTTTCGGGGATTTCTCTTTATCTTTCTTTTTATTTCCCTCATTGGAGTTTCTTTTAATATTAGAAACCTCATGGATACGAAAATTCATCAAAGTTGACTTAATTATACCTCTTTCCACTTATTTTCCACATTTTATCATTATTTTCAATTTCTTTCTTAATAAAGAAATACTTAATTGATCATTTCTTTTTTTATTGCATTTTCTTTGCAACTTTGGACTCCTTGGAACCCAAGGAACCCAAGAGGCACAAAATCAAACTTTGGATTATATTATTTTTCCTTCTAGAGGTTTCCACATCTTTCTTTTCTCAAAAACTCAATTATTCATTTATTAATTGAATTTCCTTATTATTGAGCCCAATAGCCAATAAACCCCGCAACACAGTCATCAAGTCTATTGTAAAGGAAATCCATTTATTCACAACAAATTGTATCATTATTTGTCCAATTATCTTTAATGTGAGAAATTGCATTCCTCACTCAATGAACCCAAGAATTGGGGTTGTAACATCCTTCCCCTCTTATAAGAATTTTGTCCTCAAAATTCCATCGGATAAGCCTTTCTTATGTCCATCAGGGCTCCCATGTGGCTTCCCCCTTTCCATGGGGCTTTCCAAGAACCTTCATCATCTCATATTCTTCCATCTGAGTTCTTTCTTACCTTGGTATATCGTACCCTCATAGGTGACTCAAGACTTTTCAGCCTCTCAAAAATCTGAATAGGTTCAGGGCTCAGCACATGGCTTGGGTACCTCACATAGTTCTCTAGATCGGACTCATGGAACACATTATACATCATGTTATCCTGAGGGGTAAGGTTAAACCTAACCATCTCCAATGGACCCATATATCGGGGACCCATCTTTCTCAGTTGTAGCTTAGAGGGGTCAGATTTTCACATCACATACTTTCCCACAGTGAACTGCATGTCAGTCTGCTTTGCATCAGCTCATGACTCATGTCGTCTCTGGGCTCTCTCTCTCAGCCATTGCACGATCAAAGTGACTTCATCTGCACACACTGTGGTCCTTTTCTGACCTTCATGAGGCCTCCTTCACCAACATCATCTTAATGAAGTGGTGACCGACACAACCTCCCTATAGAACTTCTTGCATCCTGATAAAGGCTATGGTGGTTTTCATCACATCTTACAAAGGACAAGATCTGTCTCTATGTATCATCCTGAATGAGCACACATGCTCTCATCAGACCCTCTAGTCTGGATCATACTAACCATTATTTAGTAGTGATAAACTATTCTATCATAGAGTTCTTCATGTATCTACTTCCACATCATGGAAGTGAATCTTTATGTAATACTAAAAAACTTTGAACTCGCATCATGGTGTGGTTGAACCATCTCTCTCTTATAAGTAGTTCAACCAGATCTGTCCCATGACAGTACTCTTTCTTTCTCATGTCATCTAGGTAAGGCGATCTACCATAACCCATATTGCATCTTGACCTTCCTTGGTCTAGGGGAGACTCAAAACATCCATAGTGATGAACTCTTATTCCCTCCCGGGAACTATTTATAATTTATATCCATGCATTGGGTTACTGGTGTTTGTCATTCACCTCTTAACATGCATCGCCACATGCGACACACAACTTCATTTTAAGCATCCAAAGTACTACTATCTTACTATCTTTGTAGTATCACGGTGTTTGGTGACCTTAAAACCATGCTCTCCTGTATCTCATGATTCCTCAAGATCGATTCCTCGGAAGCCCTAAACTACTCTCATCAGGGTTTTATTACCTTCCTACTTAAAGAAGTGCATCCGAGGTTCTATCACCATCCTTTCACTACATTAAGGACTAAACTGGCTAACCAAACAACCATTAACTTGTTCAACATATCTTGTTACATCTGAGTGTTAGCCAAAACACATCTTCTTTCCAAACTTAGGGTGAGCCGAACAACCTCAACTTCTTCTAACCTCTAGCTAAACTAGGCAGCTATATCTCAACCAGAGCGTTCATTACCACTTCACCTCCTTAGGTGTTAGGTAATGTTGAAGACATACACCTCCATGTATTCTACTTATCATCTCATCTCAAACTCTAAGTTTGTCTTCAACAAGAAACTTTGAGCTCATCCTCATGGTGATCAAACTCAACTTTGCATAACTTGTAAATTCCACATAGCTCATGATAAAATATCCTCACAAGATGATTTCCTTAATACTCTTAGTGTTTTTAAACCATCCATGTATCATTCTCTCCACAAAGGTATGTTAACATCTCTATCCTCATACCTTATAGTAATGTTCCAACTCACATCATCTTTATCCTTGGTGTATGGCATGCGTACTGTCCTATCTCTAACTCCCATAACAAGAGGAAATAAGCATTTGGTTGTAGTCCAAATACAGAGTTCTTCCTGTTCCAAGAGTGGAGATGGTACAACCCACCCTGCCAGTACACTTTCAAATCTAAGTTGAAACATGCCACATATGTCTCTACCTCACAATCATCTCGATATCTAGGTTACTTCCATGGAAAACTGGTTTCGAACCTACTTGGGTCACTACACAATCCTTGGTCATCACCTCTAGGTCTATAGGGTGCCGCCACTTTTGGGGTCATCCCTCTTCCCCTATGCATCTAGAGAATGCCCTACTCATCTCCCTTTTGGGTCCCATGAGTTCATGAAGGTGATCAATCTCCTAACCCATGACCCTCAAACAATGATAGTTGTTAACTCTTGACCCTATGATCATGTGCAACTAGGGAATTAGGAAACTCCCACTTCCATCGGTCTTATCCTGACCTGACCCTAGGATAGACTTAGGATTCCCTTATAGTACATGTCCAAGATAGAACCTTACCCAAGCCTTCATCATCTCTCTCAACATTCTTGGGCTGTCTTTCATCCTTTCACAGGGATCATGGTGACCTGCCTACCTTGGTCAGGCCCCATACCGGTTACCTCCATGGTAACACATCCACATGCACTTAGAGATGGTTAACTATGGGTCTACAGGTTCATTCTCTTACTATGTACTCTTCACTTAGCTTCTCAAGATCCTCTGAAACCTCTTTAGGTTACCTCAAAACCCACAAAACTAGTAAACACCCAACCAAAGGGTCCCTCTCCCAGGATGGGGGAACTACAACTCCTGACAATAGGGTCACAACCATCCTTAGGGTTTACATTCACATGAGCATGCCTAACCCAACAGCTACTAAGGCACAAGCAGACCACCTACTAAACCATACTAGGTCACACTTGTTCTCATCCTCAACATTAGACCAACTTAGTTGTGAGGGGTTCATCAAACATACCTTTAACTTAAGGGGTTTCCTTTTTCCTCTACACATGAGGAGTACCATGCTCGAATCTATAGAGACTTAAATCTCATCATGAGCATCAGGTACACTACTTCCCCTCTTAGGCCTAGGAACACTAGGTTCATCTTTAGGTGTCCAACTGCATGCTCAATCTCTTAACCATGAATCAAGCATGTCCAAGGTATGTCATGTACTCCCATGATCCTTTTATATGATCAACACCTCAGAGTTGAGTCCTCCTCAAGGACAACCAACTAGGTATAATGCCTCACAACTGGTTACTTAAACCTCCTCAGGGTCTAAGGCACTCTTTGTCTCATCTTAGCAGGTAACCACTTATACCATAGGAACATAGGTACAAGAAGCATCATCCTCTCTCTAGGGTTTGGTTCCTCTAAAGGCAATCAATATATCATCAACCTCCAGGGGTCAAGCATAAGACAACCACTATCATCCCCTTAGGTCGCATCACCCTCAACTCCCCACTGTTCCTCATATCTCAGGGTTTTAGGCTTCCAACCTCCTTGCTGGGGTCATACTTTCTCTTTCTAGAGCTAACTCCACATCCAACCATACTACTAGAGGTTCTCTCTCTATGAAGGATTAAGCTCACAGGCATACCCCTACGTGGGTGAAGCCTATGCTCAACCTTAAGTTTGCTCAAGATTATCCATAACCCCTTATGCTCATCTCATAAGACATCCATCCTGTCCTTCTGGCCTCAATTTTAACTTACTACTCGTACTACTGATGTATTTAGGGTTCAATCTATATCCTTCTTGCAACAATCCATAGGGTTTCTATATGTTCTTCACTAACCTCATCCATGAAGGAGCTATCCTTCGCTCAAACATGCACGACCCTTCCCAGGGTTGGGTTGCCAAAGGTAGTCATCAACTTCTCATGGCTCATATGGCATCCAGGGCATGTCTATCCAAACACCTAGTCTACCATGACATCTAACTAATCATGTCATCTCTCTCTAACATTCACTTAGGGTTAGGGTTAACACCATCCTCAAAGGATGTGCTAGGTCTCTACTTTTAATGGAGGTCTCTACCTCCAAAACTAACTCTCTCTACTCATCCTCCTGACAAGGAGGTCTATCCTCAGGTCTCTCCTAAGGGCAATGAAAACTCGTGTCATATGACCTAAACATGTATCTATTCTTTAGTTTGCACTTAATCTATTAAGCTTATGTCCATGACATCTTATTTACATGCTTTTCATTAATTTGGTGGAGGATTCCTTAGACCTTATTAACCTTACCCATACCTCAAGAGGGTGAGGAGAAGAGAGAAAACCCTAATCCTTAAGGTCCTTAACAGAATTTGAGTTGAGAAGGGATGAACAAGATGAGAGAGTCCTAAAGGTATATTATTTCGAGTCATATCCTAAGACACCGTCCAGGCAGTCACACAATCCGGGAGTCTTCGTATTTCGACTAGAGGTGCGGAGGAAAATATTGCCAGCCACCAGACGTGATCCTTTTCTAGACACCTCAATCTTTTGGAAAATCCTCTAATAACTCACTCGGTTCTATGGAATTTGTAAAATTTAATAATTATTTAAAGATTAAGTGAGGAACCTTCGCTCTGATACCAATTGTAACAACCCCACCTCCCGGTAGCCCCCATTTAAGGGAGACAAAAAGGTCAGAGTTGTTATCCAATAACCCAGACCAAAGGTTTGACAAATAATCAATAACAATTAATAAATGTTACCAACTAAACTAAAAACTGGTACAAAATAAAACTTTGCATACCTTTTAAAACTTTGGAAATCTTTCTATCCAAGATTGAATCTACTCTATCTAATCCTCCTTGCACTTTATGTTTTATTTTCACAATGTGTCACTTTACTATTTGTTCATTTCAGGGTTGTACCTAAAACGCCGACAAACAAAATGTCGGTCAGCATATCAAAATATATGTGGGGACAAGCAAAAGTTTGCACATATGGATAACAATCTAATTATCACAATCAAGATAATTAACAAGCCAATTTTTATGCTTTCCAGTATGCCCTTCTCCACCTCTTTTGCCCTAACCCTGGCATACCCACCTTAGGGTTTCTTTTGCCAATGACTTAAGGCCAACTTCTCAATCCCGAGCTTGGTGCCTGGGGTCACCACTCATGGTGCCCTCTAGTCATTCAATACCATAGGCCACCTTCTCATTCCCGAGCTTGGTGCCTGGGGTCACCACTCATGGTGCCCATTGGTCTACCCATCTGGGCCTGACCTTTGGCATCATCCATCAGGGTGGCATGTAGGTGCCAGAATACATACTTCTAATATTAATGTGATAATCATAGTGACTTTATGATTTTGCAAGTATGAACATCCAACTGTTTAGATTGCATTCAATGCGAGGAAACATTTGGAAAAACCTTGGGAAACTAATGCGATTAACCATAATGAACCACATACCTGTCAAGCTGATGTGAGACAGAAATAATCCAATCAACAATAGGCAAGCAAGCATTCAATAAGATCCTGAAACAATTATACAATTTCCTTTTATTACTGACCGACCTAAATCGCGTGTCCTAAAATTGGAGGCAGATTTGAAGTAGTCAGACTTTAACATTTATAACCCGAAACCTTCTAGGCCCTCACAACTTTGTTTATGGGGTCGAAGTAGATATACGGGGTCGAACACAGGGACAAGGGTGGTAGTGTTGAGAACACAGAATCGACACGCTACACTCCGGCAAGGGTAAAGAGATGGTAAAATTCCACAAGGGAATAGCAGGATAAGGTCGAGAAAACAAAAGAAATCTATCTCCAACTGGAGCTACGAGGGAAAAATTAAGGTTTTAAGCATTTATCAGTTTTTAGGGATTTTTGCACAACGGAAACAGAGAGATAATACTAGCGCTAAAGTAAGGCACGAAGGAGAAAACTATGGTAAAATAAGCGGCAATAGAAACATCCTGTACCCCTCCTCTCGAAGTGGGTACCTCTAACTAAGCATCAACACCTCTCTCGAGGTTGTTGGTCTTAAGTTAGAGTGGAAAGGTTACTAAAGCAACTCTGATTCTGGGCACTCTCGTACTCTAGAATCGGACCAAACCCTAGAGCCACAACACCTCTCTCGAGGCTGTTGCAACGGGAAAACACGATTCGGTAGCTAATCGAAACACGATCCAAACGTACAATCTAGAGTTCAGATGTTAAACATAGCAATCATCCAACAAAGGTACCAAGTATAAGCAGTAGATAATTAAATTCTTCTAGTTCCATTAACATATAAAGGTCTGATTACATTGCATGATTAAATGAAGTAAATGACTGAAATAATAAAGATAAATGTCGCCTTCTTGATATAGAAGGATGACAGACTATAGCGGACTCTCCATCCCGATACTGGGTAGGAGCCTTGCCCGATACACCCGTGTCGGGCGGCACACCCTCTCGAGCGACACACTAACGATGGGCGGATTGTATCGTGCGAGGAACCCTAGGCCGATACGCTCATGTCGGGCGGTACCCTCTCGGGCGACGCGTCGTGGTAGGCGATGCATATTGGGGTTCGGTATCGTGTCGGGCTTAGAATGTCACTTGAAGAGTCGGTCACTTGTATCGGATATCCTCGTTGGCCGATATCGGCCTGCAGTAGTGCCTGAGATGACGCTAAGTGAACCATTCCCTCCCTCTCGGGATGGGGAAGTGCTCACCAAGAATCGCCCAGCACACCCTGAGGCACAATACGCTAGCTTCAAGCTCTTTACTCTGGTAGCTCTCACAGGGTTAAGACCTATCCCATCGGAGTCCTGTAGCTCCTATTTATAGTCGGCGGTTGGTGAAGTTATGGTGCTCAGGACACCACGTGTCCTTCATCGGCTCTTATTATCGCGGGGTCGGGGATGGCCGATATCAGTATCGTCCAGCACAAGGATGTCGGCTGTCGATCATCGTAACGGGTGGCGCCTGCCGGTGGGTGGTCGTATCACGCGACACACTTAAGTTGTCGTGGCGAGCCCGGCTCCCTGTCGAGTAAGAGGCGCGTCGCCCGTTGGTTCCTTCTTGCACGGAATCCTTGTGTCGCACGTCGGTGTATTATGCTGCCCTGTCGGGCAATGAGCGTATCGGACGACAGGTGGGAAGGTCGATATATGTTGAACACATTTATGGGCCGGGACGGGACTTGTTGCTGATAAATGAGTCAAAAATGAAGGAAAACTCTACAAAAGATGAAAATAATGGGTTAAGAGCGTAGCGTGGCTTGTTTTTGCAAAAGTATATATAAAAAGAGAGGAAATCAGTTTAAAAGGGTAGTTTTGATACTGAACTAACAACCCAAAACATCACAAAATTTGGTGTTATCAACTCCCCCAAACTTAGCATTTTGATTGTCCTCAATCAATATTTAAACTTTATTTTGTGATGTTTCTTCTTGACCGGTGTAGTTTTCAGTTCATGAGTTAGAGCGAGTATTGAGGTGTCTTTCTGAGAGTACGACCCAGTCACGAACAACAAACTTTATTTCTCCTACCTTATTATTTCAGCAAAACTTTTCTCTATAGCTGCGGCGAGACTTTGGTTCATGATTTCGAAGTTAGCTTTCACACCAAACAACTTTAGGGGGGAAAGAAAGTTGTGTGTTTGGGTAGGCTTAAGGCTTTTTGGGTTTTTCTTATTTCCCATCAGTCCATCCAGGTACAGGTCTGTTAACAGGCAAGTGGTCCCTGCAGTCCAAGCCCGTTGGCTTTAGAGCAGTGATTTCACATCCTACATACCACTACCCCAGATCTACCATGCCTAAAGATGGGTACTTTTGGAAAACAAGTGTGCAACTTTTATTTGGCACAACTCTCATACTTTTATTCATTCTCATAAGGCTGCTTTCTCTTTTTGGGATTTTTGTTGGGTAAGGGAAAACAAGAGGAATTTTTGTTGCTGTTTGGGTAGCTTTTTCCTTCTCCATACTCGTCTCTTAGCTGTTGCAAGATTATTTTTTTCGAAAATTTTGGCGAGGAAATTCGTAGTCCTTTGTCGTTTAAGGCTGTATTATCAGAAAGGCATAACAAAATTTGCATCTGCTTGGACACATAGAAAATAGACTGGCAAGAAGTCGTATCAAGTTTTTAACTAATAAAGCGACTTTGTACACTTGTATGGGGACAAAATAAGCAGCAATTTTTCAATTTTTCAAAATTTTTATATGAGTATGCATACGTACACCTGATATAGGAGAGAAAAAAAATGAAAGAACACAAATGGTGGAGTTGAAGAAGAAAATTTTATACCTCCCTCACTGGTACATTGGGTACCCCCCAAACTTACTCCACGCTCTGTCCCAGAGTAGTGAAGTAGATAGGGTAAGGTAATGTTAACCCATTGAGGGTTGGACGTTGATCACGCCTGCAGATAGTTGTACCAGATGGTAAAAGTGCGTTCGAAATTGCAAGATTCAATGAGATCCGTCATGCGCTTTTGCTGAGGAAGAAGTTTGCATTCCCTTAGATCAGGTAGGCTTTTTAAGATGCTTCCATTGTGAACATGAACAAAAGGTCTGATCATAAACCTAAGCTTCTTTAAACCTTCATCATCTATTGGACTGGACTAGTCAAACAAGTCCACTTGAGTCCATTTTCTTTCCCAGGAGGATGCATCCAGAACAAGTGTAAATCTCTCAAGAAGGAAGCGCAAGGCTCGTGCGGATTATGACGATGATAACCGGCCTAAGGTAGATAGAGAGTTCTTGAAAACACTTGTGGATACTGTATCAAAAGAAGATACCCCCCAAAGATGAAGGTGTCTTCATGATTGATGAACCCAAAATATCCACATTCAAAACAAAGGCCATTGGAGAAAGACTTCCACTAATTTTCTCTTTTAGAGATGGTTCTAAACTACCGTAGAAGACAGACTATGATAAGGAAATGGACCTCTCTTGGGGATACCCAATCAAGAAATTCCATCCTTGCTCTTTTTTTGGCGATTGATGGCCCAGCTGCCTCGGGATTCTGGCGTTTCTGTCTGACTGTTGTTGCTTTAGTTGCGGTCGTAGTGTCGATTCTTCTGCTGTGTTTTTCAACTTGACCGTTATCAACTTGACTGGGGGCTTGTTTTGTACGGGCCATACCTGTTATCAGTTCATTGATCAATTAAATGTTAGATAGGCAAGAAAAACTTATATCACGATAAAACTCATCTCGTTGCAAAGTCCGGGTATCATCCATCAAAAGAACATCCTAGGCGATACAAAACTGGATGATAGGGAGAAGCTGTGCATTACACCTGTTTCCTGACACGGGTGTTTCGGGTGACACGGTCGTGTGAATCAAACTACTCGATAGGGACTTCCCCGAAAGAGAGAGAAACGTGTCGTCCGATAACCAGAACAAGTGATGTGGCACAAAAATGGGCGATACGGTTTATCGCCCGACGCGGCGTATCGGGCGAACGCGTAAGAAAAACGTATCGCACGGCACACGTGTCGGGCGACACAAGAAAAGTCAACAAAAGTCATCCACCCGATATGCTGCGTGTGATAAGAAGCTTGTGTCGGGCAAGCAGGCTGTTGGGCTATACCTTTGCTAACTGAACCAACCCTGGCTGAAACAAGAGCAAAAAGGGAAATTACTACATGATACAGGTGGATAGAAGAGAAAAAGTAATAGCCTGACATGGTAAAACCTCCGTACTATATATAGCAATCTCAACCGGGGGTAAAACGGGTAAATATGGGGCACGCGTCGGCCATTGAGACAAGTCATTCCCGAGACGAGCAGTTCCATCTGTCTAATCAAGGGCAATTATTCATCTTGCCCGATACGGGCACTCGTCGCCCGGGAGTACCGTCCGTCATGGCCCTCGCAATCCCCGATATGCCGTTGCCCGATACGAGCGGTTCTGCGCACCGGCTCAGTTGCCGCACGATACGATCAACAAAGGTGATACATGCCCGATACGTGGCCTGAAGAACGAAAAATGAGGTGAAGGAAAAAATGATTGATGGGTAGAACATCATTGGCCAAGGGTTAAGTCCCCAACCTCAGATAGTACTACCCATCCCGGTCAAACGAAACAGAGCAGTGGCCCATAAAACAAAAGAGTCAGCGCACGTGGCGCATGTGCTGACTCGGGCCTTATTACAGTCCAATTGTTCGTAATCTTTGTATTGCAGGAAAGTAAATTGCATCCTATACTAGGAAAGAAAAGAAAGCTCGGGTTGCCTCCCGAGAAGCGTTGTAGTTTTTGTCGCCAGCTCGACCGGTTTAGGTTCTTCACTTTTGGGTTTCAACAGTATCCATATCCTACAAGTTGATCTCTACCCTCCTAAAAAAAGCTTTGTCTTCATAGTATCTCTTCACTCTGTGCCCGTTAACCTAAAAGACTTTGGTCAGATCATCTTTGTCGTATAGTTCTATCATTCCTGATGGGTATATCTTTGACACAGTGAACGGTCCCGACCATCTCGTTTGTAACTTTCCAGGAAAAAGACGAATGGAGGATTTAAATAATAAAACTTTATCCCCTTCACTTACATCCTTTCTCCTTAGGTGGGCATCATGCCAGACCTTCATCCTTTGTTTGTAGATTTTTGCATTCTCATAGGCGTGCATCCTTAACTCTTCAAGCTCTTGTAGCTGCAAATACCTTTTTTCTCCCACTTTTTCTAGATCCATGTTCAAAAATTTAATTGGCCAGAGGGGCTTATGTTCCAGCTCCAGAGGTAGATGATAGGATTTTCCGTAGATCAACTTGTAGGGGGTGGTTCCAATGGGCGTTTTGTAGGCAGTCCTGTAGGCCCAAAGTGCGTCGTCGAGCTTTAATGACCAATCCTTCCTCGTCCGGCTGACAGTCTTTTCTAGGATCTTCTTGATTTGTCTATTTGAAACCTCTACCTGCCCAGAAGTCTGTGGGTGGTAGGATGTAGCGATCTTGTACTTCACTCCATACTTTCGTAGGAGTGCTTCAAACTATCTTTCACCGAAATGCGACCCACCGTCACTTATTACAGTGTGTGGTACACCGAACCGAGGAAAAATCGTCTTCTCGAACAACTTTATCACAGACTTAGCGTCGCACGTTTTGGTGGCCACAGCTTCTACCCATTTCAATACATAGTCTACTGCCACCGGAATGTATTGATACCCCCTTGATGGAGGAAATGACCCCATGTAATCAATCCCCCACACGTCAAAGATTTCTACTTCAATCCAATTCGCCATCGACATCTCATTCCTTCGCCCTATATTGCCTGTTGACTGGCACTCTTTACAGACCTTTACAAACTGTGCAACGTCCTTGAATAAAGAAGGGCAATAGAAACATGATTGTACCACTTTTGCAGTAGTCCTTTCACTGCCCAGGTGTCACCCATAAGGGGAGGCGTGGCACTCCTTCAGGATGTTCAGGGTTTCTTCCTCGGGAATGCATCTCCTGTACAAGTTATCAACACACCTTCTGAAAAGGAGAGGATCATCCCAATAGTAATTTTTCACGTCCACCAACAACTTCTTTTTCTGATTATATGTGATGTCAGGAGGCAGTTCTCTACAAGAAAGATAGTTATAGATATCTGTGAACTAGGGTAAGTCTTCTTCCTTGGTTTCAGCCAACATTAAAGCTTCATCGGCATAGTTGTCATTGATGGGCGGTCCTCCCTGTCCTTCGGCTATGATCCTCGATAAGTGGTCGGTGACCACATTTTCTGCTCCCTTCTTATCAATAATCTCATGGTCGAACTCTTGCAGCAATAAGGCCCACCTCAACAGTCTGGGCTTTGTATCTTTCTTTTGCATTAGGTATCTTATGGCCCCGTGATCTGTATATACCTTGACCTTTGATCCAATGAGGTACGACCTGAACTTATCAAAGGCGAAGACAATTGTGAGCAACTCTTTTTCGGTAGTAGTATAATTCACCTGAGCTTCGTCCAACGTGCGACTAGCGTAGCAGATCATGTGGTGCTTTTTATCTTTTTTCTGCCCCAGGAACGCTCCTACCGCATAGTTGTTGGCGTCGCACATAAGCTCGAACGGTAAATCCCAATATGGAGCTTGGAGGATGGGTGGTGAGACCAGGGCATCCTTCAAAACCTGAAAAGCACTTAGACAGTCATTAGAGAAAACAAATTCAACATCCTTTACCAGCATATTGGACAATGGTTTTGAAATCTTCGAGAAGTCCTTTATGAATCTTCAATAATAGCCAGCGTGTCCGAGGAAGCTCCTTACTCCCGTCACGGACTTTGGTGGAGGAAGCTTGGATATGGCTTCAACTTTGCTGGCGTCCACCTCGATACCACGCCTTGAGACCTTATGTCCCAGAATGATGCCTTCCCGTACCATAAAATGGCACTTCTCCCAGTTTAAGACCAGACGGTTCTCCTTGCATCTTTGCTGAACCAAAGATAGGTTTTCCAGGGAGGTATCGAAGTCCTTTCCAAAGACTGAAAAATCATCCATGAAAACTTCTATGATATCTTCCAGAAAATACGAAAACATTGATAGCATGCATCGTTGAAACTTGGTGGGAGCGTTGCAGAGTTCGAAGGGCATCCTTCTGAAGGCATAAGTGCTGTAGAGGTAGGTAAAGGTTGTCTTCTCTTGGTCGTCGGGCAAGATGGGGACCTGATAAAATATTGAAAAGCCATCCAAGAAATAGAAAAAGTCATGATGCACTAATCTTTCAAGAACTTGATCAATAAAAGGTAGCGGAAAATGATCCTTTTTTGTAGCCTGGTTCAGCTTCCTGTAATCAATGCACATTCTCCATCCAGTAACGGTCCTAACCGCCACCTCATCGCCCTTTTCTCTTTTTACCACTGTCATACCGCCTTTCTTGGGTACTACGTGGATCAGACTTACCCAATTACTATCACTGATTGGATAAATGATCCCCACATCCCTTAACTTGATTACCTCTTTCTTGACGACCTCCTTCAGCATCTGATTCAGCTTCCTCTGGGGTTGAGCCAGAGGCTTGGCAGATTCTTCCAGATTGTTTCGATGCATGCATAAAGTGGGGCTAAGGCCTTTGATGTCTTCCACTGAGTATCCTATAGCCCGACAGTGGAGTCTTAACTCCTCAAGAAGTCTGTCCAGCTGGTTCTTTGAAAGATTGGCATTGACGATGATAGGGTTCCTTTCTTCCTGATCTAAGAATTCGTATTTCAATCCTTCAGGTAACGACTTCAATTCAGGCTTGGCCCTGGATGTCCTTTCTTGCGGACCCGCCTCGAGAGAGGCATACTTGATAGATTCCACCACCTCATCCTCGCCGCTCAAGTCTTCTTCAGATAGGTTAAGAAGGTTGAGACACTCCGCAACTTCTGGATTTTCGAAGTCAGAATCCTGACAGCTTATCACCCTTGCAAGGGGGTCTACTATCCAGATGTCCTCTTCTATCTCCTCGCAGAACCGGTCATAGCTATCCGCAAAGCAAGCAGACTTGGATAGGGAAGGTCCTCTCATTGCCTCCTTCACCTTGAAGTCCAAGTGGTTGTTTCCGACCCTCAGTGTGATTATCCCCTTAGAAACATCGATTAACACCCTTCCTGTAGCCAGGAAAGGACATCCAAAGATGATTGGGCAGTGGGGGTCCTCCACAGTGTCTATGAAAATTATATCACATGGAATGAAGAAATTACCCCCCCCAGATCGGCACATCTTCAATGACTCCGACACGTCTTTTGAAGGTATGATCTGCTCGCTCGATTCTCATACTGGTTCTAACCATGTCGATTAAACCTAATCTTTGCGTGAAGCTTATTTGCATGAGGCTGATGCTAGCCCCTAAGTCTGCGAGACCTTTCCGTTCGATGTTGTCTCTGATGGCAAAAGGGATTGTGAAAGCCCCATGATCTCTCTTTTTGTTAGGCAGATCCGGTTTTACGAAAGCAGAGGAAACGACTGCTAGATGCACAGTTTCAATCCTTCACCCTCTTCTCTTTTTCGTAATCATATCTTTGAGAAACTTGGAATAGGTTGGCATCTCTTCCAGGGCGTCCAGAAAGGGGACTTCAAGATAAAATTTCTTGATTGACTCCATGAATTTTTTGTGGCGCTTCTTCAGGTTTTCCTTTATAAATTTGTATGAAAAAGGTAGCCTGGGAGCGTAAGGGATTCTCACACCAGGTAGCTCCTCGAAGAACCTCTGCTCAGGCTCTCCGACGCCAGCTTGTCAATTTTCATCTTCTGCGGGATTCACACCCACGTTCCTCGGCTCAAGTTCTAGTCTGGCCTCCTCATTGTGCTCCACTGTCCTCCCTGATCTCAGTATTGCCATTCTGGCAGATTCAGGACTGGAGAGCTTCTTTCCTGAAGGGTTCTTCATCAAATCAGCCATCTGAGCCAGCTGTTGATCAACCTGGCATTGGTGTGTCTACAAATTTGCAATATGGAACTGCATGGAGTTCATAACTCCTGGATGGGGAAGCATACTTTGTGCCAGCTGGTTGATGATTGTATCTTGTCTCTTGATAAAAGCGAACAGCTGTCCAACCAAATTTGGTTGGTTTGAAACCTCTTCTTGGCCTTGACTGGTGCTCGAGAGAGACCTGGCCCTCCCTTGGTGTTCACTTTCGAAAAGAGGTTGCTCAACGCGAGGCTGCATGTTGAACGGTGTCAGTGCTCAGTTGAACAGAGTACCTGAACATCGTGTAATAATCAAGTTAGGAAATTTGTTATCAATAATATGAATTATTCATTTCAGGCAAAGAATAATAATAATAATAATAATAGAGTGCCCCCTTCTCTAGTCACCCCTGGCGGCTGCCGTTGGGGGGAGGGGTGCTTTTTCGGCGCTTCCTCCCCCTGGCCTTCGTTGTTGGGCTGCCTAGGGGCTCTTCTCTGGAGACATGAGTTGGTCGAGGTGGCTGGCGCCTAATCGGAAGTCTGGGGCGGAGGTGTGATGCGCCGCGAGAGCCGGCTCTGGGCAAGTGGTGGCGAGTCGACCTTGTCAAACTCTGCTCCGTTCAAGCGTGACGGGTGGAGGGAGGCCTCTCTCAACTGATCCGGGATCGCTGCTGCTCTACCGCCATAGGGTCGGGTTGTGTTTCCTCCTTCTTTGTTGGCAGAGTAAGGGGTCCCCTGCTCCCCCCTATGCTTGTCCTTTCTTCCTGAGCTAGGCTCGGGTGTCATCCAAAGCTGTGGTGGCACTGCGGTCTCAGGCTCTACTTCACTAGGCTATCAGTGACGCTCCCTGCTTGGCGGCGCCTGAAGCTGGCTTGGGGCCCCAGATGGCTGCTCGAGGTCATGTGCGGTGGTTTGCCGGGGTTTGTGGCGGTAGCTGGCAACACTGGTCGGGTTCCCCTTTCGCCCTCTGTTTCCGTGCTCTGGCTCTGGGCGGTGGTGATCAGACAGTTGGTTCAGTCGTCTGGTGGCCTTTGGCCGGTGCGTTGAGTCTTACTCACAACTCGGCAAGCTGACGGGTGGTGGTGGAGGCCTGCTTGGTATCTGCTGCCCTCTGGCGTCCACGTCTGTCGAGTCCATGCCTGCGGAAGCTCTGCAAGTTCGCTGGCGCAGGGGCTCTGCTATGTGTCTGTTGTGGTGAGGGTGGCACCCTCAAGGTGTTCGACAAATGCCTCTCTGGGCTGCCCCTGATCTAGATTACAGCAAGGTGCTAGTGGGTTCGCTTCCTGTGTTCCCCTCCCTTGATGTGTGTAGGAACACCCCTAGGGTGATTTTGGTTGTTAGGTCTGTTGCAGGACATCAACAGATTGGTGTCTGGTTCAGATGCTAGTTGAATCCCAAGTTCTTGGCATAGGACCACACATTGTGGGTGCGTCCATTAGATAGCTGGCACCGTGCTCAGAAGGAAGGGTTATTTCAAACATCCTAGCCCCGCCATTTTGTGTTGATAGATCGTGATGGGTCAGGCGATTTGCGAAGATCTAAAGCTATTGATGCTGGTCCAGGCAGGGCTTCCTGGTGGTTGTTTTGTTGCAACCTGTAGTTACTATTTGTGGGTGAGCTTGTTGTATGTATCTACATGTTGTTTTCAATCGCTCTCCTGGTAGGAATGTCTGGTATTAGTCTTGGCAGTTTGGTGTTCTTCTCGAGTCATGGTATATCTAGGTCTAGTGTAATACCCCCTGCGTGGGGTTTTAGATTCTTGGTCGAGCTCTTTAGCTCCTCTTCTTTTAAGGGGGTACTCTATGCCCAAAGTTTTTGGATTATAGTAACACGCTTTTTGACTGACCAAAAAAAGAAAATAAAGAAAGAAAAAGAGAGTTCTGTCAAGCTCATTCCTAAGCTTGAGGCACTGGAGTGTAGTTAGTGGATTCGGGTTCGTCAACAGTACCGTTTTGCCTTGTCCCCAACAACGGCGCCAAAAAGTTGACCGGCCTAAATCGTGCGTCCTAAAATTGGAGGCAGATTTGAAGTAGTTGGACTTTTACATTTATAACCCGAAACCTTCTAGGCCCCCACAACTTTGTTTATGGGGTCGAAGTAGATATACGGGGTCGAACACAGGGACAAGGGTGGTAGTGTTGAGAACACAGAATCGACACGCTACACTCCGGCAAGTGTAAAGAGATGGTAAAATTCCACAAGGAAACAACAAGATAAGGTCAAGAAAACAAAAGAAATCTATCTCCAACTGGAGCTACGAGGGAAAAATTAAGGTTTTAAGCATTTATCAGTTTTTAGGGATTTTTGCCCAATAGAAACAGAGAGATAATACTAGCGCTAAAGCAAGGCACGAAGGAGAAAACTACGGTAAAACAAGCGGCAGCAGAAACGTCCTGTACCCCTCCTCTCGAAGCGAGTACCTCTAACTAAGCATCAACACCTCTCTCGAGGTTGCTGGGCTTAAGTTATAGTGGAAAGGTTACTAAAGCAACTCCGATTCCGGGCACTCTCGTACTCCAGAATCGGACCAAACCCTAGAGCCACAACACCTCTCTCGAGGCTGTTGCAACGGGAAAACATGATTTGCTAGCTAATCGAAACGCGATCCAAACGTACAAGCTAGAGTTCAGATGTTAAACATAGCAATCATCCAACAAAGGTACCAAGTATAAGCAGTAGATAATTAAATTCTTCTAGTTCCATTAACATATAAAGGTTTGATTACGTTGCATGTTTAAATGAAGTAAATGGCTAAAATAATAAACATAAATGTCACCTTCTTGATATAGAAGGACGACATACTACAACGGACTCTCCATCCCGATACCGGGCAGGAGCCTTGCCTGATACACCCGTGTCGGGTGGCACACCCTCTCGAGCGACATGTTAACGACATGCAGATTGTATCGTGTGAGGCGCCCTAGCCCGATACACTCCTGTCGGGCGGTACCCTCTCGGGCGATGCTCCGTGGTAGGCAATGCGTATTGGGGTTCGATATCATGTCAAGCTTAGAGTGTCACTTGAAGAGTCGGTCACTTGTATCGGATATCCTCGTTGGCTGATATCGGCATGCAGTAGTGCCCAGGATGACGCTAAGTGAACCATTCCCTCCCTCTCGGGATGGGGAAGTGCTTACCTAGAATCGCCCGGCACACCCTGAGGCATGATACGCTAGCTTCAAGCTCTTTACTCTGGTAGCTCTCGCAGGGTTCTGACCTATCCCATCGGAGTCCTGTAGCTCCTATTTATAGTCGGCGGTTGGCGAAGTTATGGTGCTCAGGATGCCACGTGTCCTTCATCGGCTCTTATTATCGCGGGGTCGGGGATGGCCGATATCAGTATCGCTCGGCACAAGGATGTGGGCTGTCGGTCATCTTGACGGGTGGCGCCTGCTGGTGGGTGGCCGTATCGCACGACACGCTTAAGTTGTCGTGGCGAGCCCGGCTCCCTGTCGGGTAAGAGGCGCGTCGCCCGTTGGTTCCTTCTTGCGCGACATCCTTGTGTCGCACATCGGTGTATTGTGCTTCCTTGTCGGGCAGTGAGTGTATCGGTCGGCAGGTGGGAAGGCCAATATATGTAGAACACATTTATGGGCCGGGACGGGCCTTGTTGTTGATAAATGAGTCAAAATGGAGGAAAACTATGCAAAAGATGGAAATATTGGGTTAAGAGCGTAGCGTGGCTTGTTTTTGCAAAAGTATATATAAAAAGAGAGGAAATCAATTTAAAAGGGTAGTTTTGATACTGAAATAATAGCCAAAAACATCAAAAAATTTGGTGTTATCAATTACTCATGTCATCAAGATCTATTAAATCTAGCTTGCTTCCTAAGGTTTCTAGTCCACTTTTAGGGTTTCCATTGCAATTAGGGCTTCCCTTCATCTTTAACTATTTTAAACCCTAATTTAACGCAATTGATCACAAACCCTAATTATCTCAACATCTAATCCTCAGTTTCAGATTAAAGGCATAATTAACCATTAAATAAGTCCCTTAAGCCTCTTTTACATTAAAGCTACCATTTTTATCCTTTTTGTCCATGACAAGATCATTATGCTCGTTTATCATCAATTCACAGTTCATTATCATCAATTCACAGTTCATTATGGTCTAATTCACATATAAACTCTACTTGTCATTAATTCCACATTTATTCATTAGAAAACCCTAATTATTACATTAAGGGTATTTATCCACAGTTAGGAACCTTTATACTCAAAATATCTTATAACCATGAAAACTCAGTTCTATAACTATATTTTCAGATTTAACTCATTAAAACCCATATTTTCCCAAGTTAGGGTTTCTAAACATAATCATGTGCATAAAACCCTAAAACAAGCATGAAACTACCTTTTCAAATTAACTCTCCCTTTTATTCTTAATAGGTTAATATTTCTCAGAATTAAGGTTTCAAACCAAATTAACCCAAAAGAGTCATTAAATCTGAGTTCCATATTAAATTAGGGTTTTACCACAACTTAATACATTAAAGGTGATAACTTGGCATACTTTTTAAATTGCAAGCAACATCAGGTTCCAATTATATTTTTATTGGATTCTTCATGTTTTTTTGATCAATTTTCATGTATTACTTTCTATCATCGGAGTTACAGATAATTAATTGCTTAATTGTGAAGAATATACCTTTTTAGGCCAATCACTGGTCGCCACGTCAGCCAAGAGAAGCCTTTTATTTTCACACTGGTTGGGCTCAAAACATTTTGAAAATACATCCTCACCCTCTAGTTCCTTTATGATAGTCGGGGGTAGAGGGGTCTTTTCCCCTATTCTTCTCCTTCCTCGCGTGCAGGCTCGTCTCCTGCGAGCAGTTCCCCGCCATGGTTAACTAGGTCGTTGACCCTGGGCTCTAGGGCGACAGAGACCAAGATGAGTCGGCCATAGCTCCACTAGGACTGTCCGAAGTCAAAGGAACCCTCAATTCTGCTATAGGTGCATCGTTTAGTTGGGTCGAGAAGACTGATGGGTGACAGGGTACTGCATCGCCAGGGAAGCAAACCCATGGTTCCCACAATGGAATTGGCAACCCAACTGATTCACACAACTCCAAGAGGTTGTGGATGATCTCGGGGAACCTCCTAGGACCTTATATATGTATTTCTATGTGAGTCCCTCCCCGCTAGTGATTCGACTCTCGAGAAGATTGGGGAAACTTCCGTTTCTCCTCGAGACAGGTCCCCTAGGGGATCGTTCGATCCGATTTCCTTTTCTAAACTCGGCTATATCCTTATTAATTTTCCTTTTTGATGGTAAGGCTAAGGAATATTCCCAAGATGGTAAGGCTTAGAATACCATCTTGGGAATATCATCCAAATCGAACCAAATTTGAAACTTAGGCTCATTTTATGTTTTCAAATCATATAAAAAAGTTATATTAAGTTTTGGAGAACTTTATTATGGTAATTAATCTTTCATTGAGGTATTTGTGCATAAACCCTTATATTGGTACAATTAGTGAATAAATGTTCACTAAACCACTATAAATTCCACTAATTAAACATAAACGATATAAAGGATAGAAATGAAAGGGAAACTTGGGAAAAAGGTTTACATGGAGATTACATCTAAGATTCATGATGTTACATCTACCATGGAACAACAAGGTTCCAACCTAGAGGAAGGTCTAAGGAAGGAGAAGAGCAAGAGAAAAGGAGAAGGAAGGAAGAAAATAACTTACCTTGGTCGAAATCCCTAGAAGATGACCTTGAAAACCCTAGGTATGGCTAAATGGAGCTCTAAGAGACCTTCTTCTCCAAAAAGAGGTTTTCTTATACCTTAGAGCACTTAGTTCCACAACAAAATAGAGTGGAGTCATTGCTCCAGGTTAGAGGAAAGAGAAAGTAAGAAAAGTTTCATACTTGGGTAAGGAAGAGGTAAATATAGCCCATGGATAAGGATGGGAGCAAGCATGAGGTGTATAAGTAGTTTCCCCATGTATCTATGGCCTTAAAATATTAAAAATATACAAGCACACACACAAGCAGCTCCACCACTGTCCTTATTAGGGTTGGAAATATAAGACCCGACCCAATCGACCCGACCCAAACCCGAAATTTTAAGCAAGTTTAGGGTCTAAAGTTTTTTGACCCGACCTGAAATTGACCTGAACCTGAAGAACCTGAAATTATTTTAGGGTTGGGTCCGGGTTTGAACTTTAGACCCGAATTGACCTGATTGACCCAAAATTCAGAATTATATTTTCAAATAAAATTACAGATATTATACTTTAAGACACCCAATGGCCCATTAATTTACTAATCCATCAATCATGAAGTTTATTTTGGAGATTCTACATGGTTTTGTATTGATTTGTATGATTTATTATACTAATATTAGGATTTTTTGTTTAAAAGTCTCGAACAAACTACAATAGGCTTTATATGTGTTTCTCAATCACATTGTAAGTTTATCACAATGAAATTTGTTAATTACGCTTGGGAATTATCAATGACTAGACACATCATAAATTTTTTTGAAATCTATTGTCTTGGTGTTGGATTTATGGGTCAGACCCGATAGACCCAAAATTATTTGCAGGTCGGGTTAGGGTCAAGGGTTTCGACCCGAAAATCCATCTTTTGCAAGTTTAGGGTCTAGCCAAAAAGTGTTAACCCGAAATGACCCAAAATAAAACCCACTCAACCCAAACCCTATTACCACCCCTAGTCCTTATAGACCTGCTTAGCTTTCCTTTTTTGAATTTCCCAGCCAATCACATAATTCATTAGTTGATAGCTACTAAAGGTAGCTCATGTGTGAAGGGGTAAACCCTAAAATACCCTTAGAGGAAACACCTTCAAACCAAGGATTAAATAGGTGGAACATGGCTCAACAAGCTCAATAATGATGAGATAATATCCAAGGAATATAATGCAAGTGATAAATTACAAATAAAACCTCTCAATTGGGTAAATTGTATAAAAGTCCAAAATGTGCATAAAATTGCATAACTTGCTCAAACAGTGTCCAAATTGGACCAAAATTGAAACTTAGGCTTGTATTATGATTTCAAAGCATATCAAAAGGTTATATTAGGGTTCTAGGAATTCAATTATGGTAATTGAGCTTATTCAACTCATTAAGCAAGTTCAAGAGCCTTACACTTTACCTGAACTTTGCCTGAACTAGACAAATGAAATGATCGTTTCACAAAGTGAAATTATCATTTTACTATGTGAACCGATTGGTTCACCATTTGAGTCACCCAGTTCAGTTGCCAATTCAATTGGAACAAATATTAATTTCGATGTCATACTTAGCATCAATTGTGCATTGGTTACCGATTTGATCCAGAACACGAAACTACACTAAGCAATCGGTTCACGCATGAAACGACCGTTTGATTGTGCAAAATGACCGGTTAGCCATGTGCATGTTCCAGAAAGTTTTTGAATTCAATTATTTTGACTCTCATACAAATTGGGAACTTTCACCCTAGCCTCTCCTATAAATAGAGGGTGTTGAGGGCTTCCCAGACACAACAATTGCATCTGACAATTTATTGTCCTCTCCAATTGTGGTAACCAATATAGAGCCCGAGCAAGTCCTGCTCGATAAAGAGATGGATAGGAAAGGAGAGACAATTGTAGGAGAGTGAATCAACCCTAGTATGTTGACGTTCGAAAGGGGCGACTCCTTCCTGTTGTCTTTGGTACAACGTGGACTTTCAATGGTCTGCATGGGCTATTCTAGAGCTGGGAGGCCATTGTGTGTCGCTAGGAGGACACCTGCCTGAAGAAGAAGCATACTACTGCAAGGTTAATGTTGCTGGACTTGCTCCAGGACCAGGTATAACCTTGAAAACCTTCCTTTCTAGATCATTGTTGTTGACGTGATCTTGCTATTTTGGAAATCATAGATTTAATTTTTTTTGTTTCCACTACCTTATTTGTCTCCCTAATTTCCCAACAACAAGTCCATCACACCCATTAGAACTCATTATCTCAACTACATACCACTACATGCTAAAAAAACCCATCGACTCCATCAGAAGGAAATTCATATGGAACCACTACATGACACACTCAGAAAAAACCAAGATTCACTTGGAATATTGGGAAATCATGTGCGCTCCTGTAAAATGTGGTGGATGGGGCATAATTGAATTAAACACACATGCAGTCTGCCTCATCACTATGATCATCGATGCTCTCACCAACAATAGCTTGAAAATTTGGAAACCTTTCATCATACACAAATGGAGTTCCACATAGAAAAACATATTATCACCTCTATGGAAATTCATAAACAAACACTATAACATCATTATCCATATAATCAATACACCACCCCATGTCACTACAAACATCAATTTTTTAGACTGATCCTTGGTATCATAATAGCATGATCATATGCATGGGTACAAATATTCACATCCCACATAACCTAAAACATGTTGACACTATGAGAGATCTACACCTACTTACTAGTAGCAAAACAAAATTCCTTCAAAACTCTTCTGAAATAATACTTCATCACTGAGTCCATAGAGGATTTTATTCACACACTCGAATACAACACCATCAACCACATCTCATGGAAATGGGAAAATCAGTACACTCTTTGTTGGCATGTATGCCCAGAGAGCTAATCATATGATGATTGTAATGGAATGACTTGTAAAAATGATTTTCTATTAATAAAAAGAAAGCTTCCAATTTTTTTTGTTTATTTTAGTTATGATATAATGATGCAACATTATAAATGTCTAGAGAATAATATTACTCAATGGAGTCAGTCTTCAAGTTTTAGCCTTGGGGAAATGATATCATATGGATGTTAAGAGTACATATACTTATTCTCATTATGTCCCTTATCAGTTGTTATTGTGGAAGGTTGATAGACAAAAATAACACATAAGATCAGAGTGTGGGTTGGTTGATGACAGAATCTCATTAGTCATGATATGGCTATATCAAACCAAGCACACAAATACATGTTAGAGAACAATGTATTAGACATATTTACCATGAGACTGACACATGGAAGCCATTATCATAGAAGTCACAGTCAGCTCTCATAGTGATGGAGGTGGTTGTGGTTCTTAGACCTAAAAATGCTACACTCATCACATGTCATTGGGTACACTTTGACATCATCAAACGCAGTCCCAAAACATGGGTTGTTATAACGAAACTGATAGGTGACTTTGACACATGGGGATAGGATGTGAGTGATAGAAATGGGATTTGTCACTTCTACTAGAGTGTGATGTCATAGGCCTCTTGATTAACGAGACTGAGAAATGCATGGGCATGCACACATGAGTCAATATGTGATATTGGGCTTACATATATCTCAGACAGTTTTCTCTAGTTCAAGAAATAATATTGGATGATAAAGAGGGTTAATTCTCCATGCCTTGAGTTCAATCTGGACATCAATGACAAAGGAACTATACAAACACTGCAACACCATACACAAATTGTAGGTTGAAGTTATTCCCCAACCTTCCATTTAATTAGATAGCATTGATGTGCAACTAGGCACCACTCATTGCTAGTGATGTCATAAGTTGTTATGGACATTCACTGCCAAAGTAATATGGGACCTATAGGGTCACACACATAAGTCTCAAACTAGAAGAGGAGTTTAATCTTGAATGACATTCGAATTAAGTACTAAAGTGTTTAGGTATTTGATTTATGCAACATATAGGATGACTGCAATGCCAAACACGCATCTCAAGTGTTGAGACGACCATTTGGAGTGACAAATGGTCGCCTCAAGTGTTGAGATGGGCGTCTGGGGAGTCATGCCTAATTCAAGTTGAAATTGGCTAAAATATGAGCCGACCCAACTGACTGGATCGACTCAGGTCACCAGACGATCGTCTGGGTGTCTAAGATGGCAATCTCACATGGGCGATATAGTTCAGTTCAGCCGAGGGAAGGTTCTAGATATTTCCAAGTTTGCTTCAATTTCACATTACTTTTTGTGCAAGGATTTAATATGTGATATTAATTGGAATCGAAATTTCCAATTCCATATGCGATTGGGAAATTATAAAATGACCGTCTCACACTACAAGATGACTATCTCACTTGCCATTCGACTGTGTGGTGTGTCAAACAGCTATTTCAGTGGTCGTAGGTTGTGAAAATTCCAAGTCTTCTAGTCCCTTTCACTCTGCATCGACTGGGAACCTGGACCCAAACCCCACATATAAATATAGGGGAACTGGAGGATTCCCAGAACACAACACAGACAATTGGGAATCAATTGCTCTGCCAAACATTGTCCTCACTGGTTGTGATAACCATGAGATCCCAAGCAAGTTCTACCCGACTAGGGAGGAACAATAAGGGACAGATCAATTGAGATCATTGTTGTGGAAGAGCAAGTTGGTGACTAGTACACCAACAAGAAGGAAAACTCCTTTCAGTCCATTCTATCGGACGGTAGGAGTTCTAGGAAGTATGTGTGGACTTCTCTAGAGGTGGGAGGTTGTTGTCTTCCTCTAGGAGGACAATGTCAACTATCAGTCAGTGATAAGTGGAGCTACTGAAGAAGATGAGGTTTGCGGCTACAGTCTGTGTTGTAGACCAGGAGGCACAATAGTCTGACAAGTGCCACTACAACCATGATTTAGAGTTGTGCATCTACAATGGTGATGATTGTCGTTGGACTTTCTTCAAGACTAGGTATATCCTCAAAACCATCCTTTCCATCTTATACTAATTGACATGATTCGTTGGTTATGGGGAATATGATAGATAAAATTTTTGTTTCTGTTGCATGCTCTATTGCCAAATTTCCCAACAGTGGTATCAGAGCCAACGTCAATTTACTATATTATGAGATAATCGATATTATTGGATTTTGGTTTTGTTGTTCTATTATTGTACTCAATGTAAATAATATCTTGTCAAATCCAATACCACGCTAATCCCAAACTTTTATATAAATATATATATATATATATATATATGTGTGTGTGTGTGTATGTATATATATATATGTATATATATGTATGTATATATATGTATATATACATATATATACGTACATATATATACATATATATGTGTATATATATGTATGTATATATATATGTATATATATATATATATATATATATATATATATATATATATATATATATATATATATATATATATGCAATTTACACATGTCACCCTAAAAGAGGTTTTGATGGTGGATGTGCTACATCGTTATGGTCAATAACCCCTATATTTTGTGCATGATCGTGTGGTTGGTTTATCTATTTATCTTGGTCTACAAACCCCACCTCTATCTTATCTTCCTAATGTAAAGTTAATTCTTTCCTACTCTTGCTCCCCTTGAATGTAACTCAAGGTTTCTCAATAATTATGTAAAAGTAGGATAGTTTACTTTCCTATTATGATGAAGATGAAGATGTCCCGAAGATGAGTCGATTGACTGAAGGACCCTGGAGGACTCATAGGATGAACTGAATGATCGACTGGACCCGACAGATCATCTGGAGAAGGAAGAATGTGGTGGACTGATGGAAGCAAATGACCAGTGATACGACCTAACAACCGGTCAAGAGGCGAGCCGATTGGTTCAAGGGTTGAACCGATCAACCCATATTGGCAAGCACAAATCTTCATCAACATGTTTCTGCATGTGATGTAGATCTAGATGACATAATTCCTTGTGACTCCAAGGGATTAAATTAGGTTGGCTATAACCATCACTTTCATTTATTGCATGTTTTTATTGTGGGATATAGCATGTATATGATATATACTATATATGTGATGATTGGATAAAGTATATGTATTTATACCAATTCCCTCAATTAAAATATTAAGTCTTACATTCCTTCCATTAGAAACATACATGAAAAGCTTGATCAACCAAGCATAGGTTTGCACAAATCATGGTGCATCGTATATCTCGTGGAAGTGTGATGGTAGATATGTAGATTTGCACAAAGCATGGTGCATATCTATCATGTTTGCTATTGGGTCAGCCTTAACTAGTGACTTGGAGAGCCCAAGACCAGAGGCATGCAAATGATCATGGCAAAGAGTTGCGTAAATATTCATCTATACAATAGTTTCATGTGATGCAATTGGCATGATGGCCTACCTAAATAGTCAGGTTGTGGGCAATCGACGAAAGTCGACTCATGACTTGATGAAATATGGATCTTGGCCCACTATAATATTGTACGCTACACTATTCTAAATTGATATTGAGGGATATCAATTCAAATATAGTGGGAGTGATAATAATTAAAATACTAATTAATATCATCAAAATTTTCAAATCAATCAAAAGGTTTTTGACAAATGCAAATTTCACTTGTAGAATCAAATGTCAAATAAATTCGAATTGCGATTGGTCTTGAAGAAGGACAAACCTGATGGGAGGAATTTCCAAAACAAGTATTGGACATTGAGAAGAGTTTTCAATGAAGAGTGCAAGCTCTACGTCCTTGACAAACCAATGCCAGAAATACCTGCTCCTAATGCACCTAGGGTACAAGTGGATGCTTACTGGAAGCATGTCAATGATGCCTTAGAGATAAAGTACCTTATGCTTAGCCGCATAAACTATGAGTTGCACGAGCAATGTGAAGACATGAGTGTTCTTGAAATGGTAACACATCTTAAGAAAGTGACATTTGGTATTACAAAGCAACAAAGGGATAATATCTTGAAGGTGTTGCTTCAGTCAAAGCTGATAGAGGGAATCTTAGTAGAAGAACATGTGCTCAATATGATTGGAAATGTGTATCATCCTAAAGAACTGAGATTCACCTTGATCCAAGAGTTGGTCACTGATATGATTCTTAAGATAAAAATCATATATCCTCTTTATTGCATGTTATCATGTGAATAATTAGGCTAGACAGATGTCATACTTGCTTTCCATGTTGATTCATGTTGAAGAAAAATTGAAGAAGGACAAGCCCATGATGGTGATTAGCAGATCTGAGTCCAAAGATCAAAGCAAGACCAAGAAGAGTACTGAGGTCGAGCCTAAATCCACATCATCATCACTCATAATAAAGAGAAAGATAAGTGCAAGAGGATCTCATCCTTAGTACTTGAAGACATTTAATGGAAATCACTGTCATACCAGGTTATTGGATGAGCCGGAACCCATGACCTCTCCAACACCTTGTGGGCAGTACACAAGAACACCGTAGTGACATAACATATGAGTCATTCGTAAAACAACCTAGTCTGCCTTAGTATATAGGCACGATGCTAGTAAAACTAAGATATGACCCACAATTGCATTCCAGCCAGGGTATGGCCTGTAGCCAATCCTGTGAAAATATACACTGAGTCACATCATTGAGCTATGTCCCGCAACAACACTCCTTCCAGGGTATGGCCCACAGCCAATCCGGTGAACATGTATACTCAACAATATACAACTTCGAGCTTCTACTAAGGGAGAACCCATTTCACCATCCAACACTAAGACTAACACTAAAATGGATCTATTGCTAGGGAAACTACATGATTAAGGTTCCACTTGAATAATTATGCCAATTAAGTGTCTTATACCATCAATCATGTTACAACGTACAAAGACAAAGAAACTCTATAATAATAAGAGCATAGTACAACTTTAGAAGATATAAAACATATAAGGTGTGAACTTGTCACATCATCACATAGAACTATATTACTATAATTCACAAGGCCATCATCACTACCACACAGTGATAATCGTCGTTTGCAATATCAATCACTAAGATGGTTAATCATAGAGTTTAAATCTTTTTTTTACTTCCGATTTTAAGGGAAGTATAGAAGGGTCGATCCCACAGGATAACTTTTTAGAGATTGTTCTTAGAACCCAAAGTTTGAAGAACTTTATTATTTGTTTTTGGTATTTTCTTTAGATTTAAGCAGAATGTAAAAGTCAAGTTGGGGGTTTGATTGATTACACTAATGCAAGAAGAAATGTACTCAACAAGAATAAACATGCATAAGGAAAAATAAGATGATTGTTAACACAAGAAGAACTATATGAATGAAAGACTAAGAATTAAAGAAAACAAAGGATGCAGTGATTAAATCAAGAGATGGAAATCGAGGCTCGTAGGGGTTTTCACCACCTTAGCCTAGGCGATAACAACTAATTCTTAAACGACGATTCGATGAAGGTTTGCGAATTCAAAAACTCACAAGAGAAAAACTCCACATGAGCCCATTGGTCTTGGTGCTCATGCTTCTTAGTTTATCATCCTAAAAGACGAAAATCCACGGTCATATCAAAACGTCTATGTAATCGATTTTATTGTTCTAAATCCGGATTTCTATGGTCATTTCCATCCGGATTAACATGCGATCCGAAGATCAACCGTTAAGTAAAATCGATTACCATCTATTCGTTTAAGAAGAGGTCGTTAAAACCATGGCTAAGGGGTTATTCCCCTTGCCTCGATAGAAGTCTACTCACTCATGGAGAAAGGGGAGACGGAGGAAGAAAGTACTGAAGCCATAGTCTAGCCCAAAAATCAGGAGATTAATCCTTATGCTAGAGACAATGAAATGACTTAGTTCTTTGTTCCTTGCTCCAGAATTAAAGAACGGAGAAGAGAAGATTAAAACTAAGGTGGAATGAAGAGACAAGAACAAGTATGAAAGAACTATGATTGAACTAAAATCCACTTTATTGCATAATAAGAAGATGATTACAAGACTAGTTGCTTCAGAATCCCAATACCAAGAAATCCAAGATCCTTTAAGGAGGAGGAAGTGCCCCTCCTTTTATAGGAGAAGAAGGAGGCATTTTTACAATTAGGTTAAGGGCTTTTGAGGCTGGCGGCTGGGATTTTTGGATGTCTGCGTGCCGCCAACTGACCGGTTCAGCAATGAACTGATCGGCTGGAAGGTTCTAGAGTGTGGCAGCCAATTGTTCGGCTACCAACCCTAATTAGGGTGGAGGCACAGTCCAACCCGCTCGGTGTCATTTCTTCTCGTCAATAGGGCACCAACCGAGCATTTGGTTTACGAATCGGGTGATCTAGGCCAATCGTCTGATGAGAGCAATGATTGACGCTTGAAGGTAAATCGAGCATTTCACTTGGTCAGACGATCGGGTCGATAGGGTGAGATGATCGGTTGACAATACCAGTCGATCGGCTCAGGTCCTGAAACTGTAATAAAATGCACATAATTATCAGATTTGTGATAAAAAAATGAGAAAATATCAATTTGTGCAATTTCAAGAGATGAATGGAGTATTTCTATGTGACAAGCTTAATAATTCACAGAAAAGATGTGCTGAAATAGCACACATCACACAACCACACAAGGATATCACCGATGTTACATCGCCATGGGATATCAATCCCTCAATCACATCTCTTGAGTTTATCACCTCAAATCAAGCACAAAGCACCTACCAGGTCATCAGACCCAAACACAAGATCCCTACATATACAACATCACATTATGCTTCAACATTCTTCATAATCACCATCATATATAATATATGATTCACCATAGCATCCACATAGATATGTCATTCAAGTTCATATCACCTGCATTGTTAAGGATTTATAAACATGAGAGAGAAAACATCATACATGAAAATCAATCTGAGAAGAAAAGTAAACATATCATATGTCCCTACAATTAGGGTTAGGGTTTCATTATATATCTGATTAGGGTTTTGTAACATAAGCAATCCCCAAACTCTAGGTAAACCACCTTCCACTATCTTGGAACTGATTAAGGCTGGAACATCATTAGTTGAGTCATGATTAGGGTTGATTAAGCAACCATCCAAACAACACTATACATGTCTTACTTATTACTCACATATATGTATTGATTATGTGTTCAAGTATGTGGCTCGACCATCCCTCTTACATGTCTCGACCATTCATGCAACAAGGTTGCGACCTCAACACAACCAATGTGTCTCGACCGCGATACCCCACATGACTTAACCCATACACAAGAAGGTCTCGACCCCTCATGAACTAGGGTTTCAACCACCCCATGAAACACATATCATGAACTCAAGAAACAAGGTTGTCTCATCTTAAAAACAAGAGCATTTCGTGATCAAAACCAAGCATGTTGTGACCTCCAACCAAGGACATGTCGCGACCAAAACAAGGATGTGTATCGACCCAAAAACTAGGGCATCATTTCAACCAACAAGGGATCAACATGACCATCATCACCAAGTGTCTCAACATCAAACCAAAACTGACTTCGCCTGCAACCCAAGAAAAGCATTTTAACCAAACAAACCATGGGGTCGCTACCATCATGGAGGTAGGCATCTCGACCCTCACTAGGTGCGACATCTCAACCCAAAACATCAAAGCATCTCAAACTCAAGAAAAGCATGGTGTAGTGACCACTTAGGTCAAGTTACCACCAAGGCAAGAGAATAAAACCAAAAAAATGTACTAACCATGATCAAAATGGAAGGTCACCATGGCCAAAGTAGAACGCAAGACCATAGAAATTCATATTCAACATGGAGGAGAAGACCCCTTTCAAATCAGTCACCAAAACCCTAAAACTTGTATCATGAAAGACCTTGTGTAAGAGAGAGAGAGAACCACATTTGACATCACCAAAACATAACCTAAACTCCATGGAACATCAAGGTACACGAACATTATGCATGTGATCAAAACCAAGGTCAAAAGGTAGGAGAAAACCACAATTACACAACAGTCACCAAAATTGGGTTCCATCAATTAGGGTTTTGGATTCCAAGCAAACCAAACAGGTTAACTTCCATTAATCAAGTTCTAGAGCCTAGTGATATATACTAGAATATTAGGGGTACATTTTAAAGAGAGAAATAGAAACATGCAAGCAATAATATGGTGCTAGTAATAGAAGAAGGTAGAGAGTTATATGACCCACCTTAAGGAAGATCAACTCTAAGGATCACAAGCTCCAAGCCCACGATCACCAAGGATGATGAAGATCCACCAAAGGATCCACTCTCAGCTACAAGATCACCTCAAGAAGAAAAATACACCAAGGTAAAAAATAACCCAAGAAAATACGGCAAGAAGCTCTAGGCCAAACACAAATAAGAAAGGGGGAGAAAGAGAGAAGGAAACTTCCTCACAGTTGGGTCCACCTTGTCAAAACATGGCCTATGACCCTTTTGATGAGGGGTTCACTCCTCAAGAACGACCACCATGGAGGATACATGGTATATGGTTGAGAAAAGAGAAGAAAATGGGGTAGAAGATCAGGAGAAATGGCATCAAGGAAAGGCATACACTTACCAAGGTTGAAGATGAGCAAGAGTCACCACATGCAAGGGATCTTGGTCACCAAGATCCAAGGATCCACTCTCCTTGCTCCACCAAGTTCCAAGGATGAGAAAAAGAGAGGGGGAATAAGGAAGGCCAAAAAGGTTCACTTACATGGAGAGAAGATGGTTTATATAGTAAAGGAGGAAAGAAGTAGGGTGAGAGATGATGTGTCAACACCAAAAGGCAACAAAGGGACACTTGTCCACCCAAGAAACCGGCATGCAACCACTTAGAGCACATATATGCATGAGATGGTGATAAAAACTATGTTTAGTCTCAACCACTTGGGTCAGCCGATGCATGGTTACAGTCATGAACACCACATGGTCGATACAAAGCATCAAAACACAACATGGTCGAGACAAAAGGAACACCAACACACTAGGCTGAGACACTTCACTAGAAGACAACGGTCTTAGCCCAAGACAACCCACAACCATCTTGGCCAAAACAAAACCATGCAAGGGAGGTATATTAGTCATGAAACCCCTAAAACACCGCCTCAAGGTTGAGACAAGGGTCACCACCTTCAACAAGGTACACATAATCATGACCAAGCAAACCCTAATCACTACTAGAGTGTTACCAGTCAACCAAGGCCAAACCAAGGTGCCCTAAAGCACCTCACTATCTCTCATGAAACCAAGAGAGAGAAGGAACACTCTAGAGGAGAAAAATTGCAAGATAACCCTCATATTTGGGTAAATTTCAATTTAACCCAAATAAGCACATGAAGCACAAACATCATCCAAACAAGATCAAATTGGAGACTTAAGCTCTCCACAAGCTCTAAAAACATACCAAAGGATTCGATTAAGACTCTAAGCACTTAATCAAGACAAAAAAATAGGGTTAGCCCAAAACCCAGGTCAGGGGTCTTACAAGCCATAAACCTCTAATAAGGATTTTTTCCCCGAAATCCAAGGCTAAAAGAGATGAGTACTACTTACACATAACTACCTCAAGATCCTACTCGGGTCAACCAAAATAGATATAAAGAAGATGTAGACATATCATAATGAAATAACTTCATATGACATGTCTCTAGTTGTGGGTTGACCTCTCCTTCTGGTTGACGCAAGGCATAAAATTGTGATATTGCTTGTCCATAGGAACCAGTCTGTGATGTCTATCTACGTTCTCTTCCATGATTTCTAAACTGCTTCCTTTGCGAGCCCTATTGGCTCTGCCTCGATTGTTGGGTTACCTCATCACCTTTCACTAGACACTCCCACCTTAGAAGTCCCACCTGCCCACACTTATGGTAAGTCTTAGTCTCATACTATGGCCTAGATGGCCCCGTCATTGACACATATGTTGTACTATGGGCTCCTGCTAGTGGAAAATGGTGGCTTCTTCCCTTACTTGGCGACCACTGTGTCGGTGCAAGAGATCTCTATTATGCTGGCAGTGTAGAAAACCTAGGCTCCTTAAAGCCACCTGACAACTGTTCTTGGTATTGTGCTGGTCTCTTCTTGGAACCTTTCTCACACTTCTCAACCATGATCTCTCTATCCTCCTAACTAACTTTATGAATGTGGGAAAATGCTCTTTGTTCTCTAAGGTTGCTACTAGTGTCATCAAATCCACACTCAACCCCTTCTCAAAATGTCTGATTCTCTCCTAATCTGTAGCATTTGTGTGTGGACAAAACCTCAACAACTCCATAAACTTCACTTCATACTCGTTTATCGACATGGATCCCTGCCGGATCTTCTCAAATTGGCTAATCTTCTCATCTAGATAAGTCTGATAGAAGTACTGACTGACGAACTCACATCAGAACTCCTCCAACTGATCACAGCACATGGCCTCTTTCCTCTTCTATGGCCCACCAATGGCCAACACTCTCCTATAAAAGGTACACCACATGCCTCAATTTGTCTACCTCAGGGATGTTGAGGATCTTGAAGGCATTCTCTAACTCTGTTAACTAAAGATATGCATCTACTGGATCTGTCATACCAGCATATCCTACAACTCCAATTCACTGCAATTGCGAAAAATCTTCCCTAAGACTGGAGATTCCACATTGGGGACTGCTGCTCTCACTTGTAGAGTGGGAATTATATCCGCCATATGTATAATTGTGGCTACAAGTTGTCCAAACATGGACTTAAAGGCATTATTGGCCACCACTATATACTCTAATTGAGGCATATCAGACGCCCTCTCCTCAAAAACCTACCTCCTTACACCTCCACCTGGTGCATCAACACCACTCTCAACAATGTGTTCTTCGTGTTCTCCAACCACTTCTCTACTCTTCTTCTTCTACATAAGTAGTCACTATAGGACATACTACAGGACACTAGAACATATACAAACCCTAGTCCTATGTCCATGTAGACTCAGTAAACCTAAATCTCTAATACCAACCTTAATTGTGATGCCCCACGCCACAAAAAGTGAGATTACTCAAAACTAAATACCAAAATAACACTAAGCAAGAAGATTACCAAAAAACACAGGACATTAAAACCGACTTCATAAAAGTACCATAGGCTAAACAATTTCACATATTAGTTCATAATAGGACCTTCATAAAAATTTCACATATTAGTTCACATATTACTTCATAAAATATCACATAACACATATCATACGGTGCTTACATCATTGTTTTCAACCTTTCCATCATCAACCTGTTACATGAGATACTTGTTCCATATATACATACTTGTACACATGCCATATCTACACAATAAAAGGCATACAAGATAAAAATCTTGTATCGGTGACTTCTCTACAAAACACATCAAAAACACCCCCAAGACTTGACTATACATGGATGACTCTAGGACTCTAACACCAAAAGACTAGCAGCACATCCAACCTTATTAACTACTTCTCTTGCTCTGCTGCACGATCTCCACCTTGCCGTTCATGGCCACCTAAATGATGTGGAAACCCACAGGGTGAGACCAAATGTCCCAGCGAGAGATATAACTCTTCGCCAACATATATTAAAGAAAAAATAAACTAAAGGAGATGAGTAATATAATTACCAACTGAGCATGTTCAATTAAATTATATGTATCCAACAAGTAAAGCAAGTTAAGAAATACTAGGCAGTTATCACTGAGAAGTAGAACAATTAATATTCTAACAAGGACTATGAAGAACATGTATATTTTTTATTACTAAAACTATATAAAAGCAAGGCAAGGCTTCAACCAATGTTATTTGCATTTTATACCTATGAAGATATACTACATGGTTGCATTACATCTTTTATTATGCCTTGAGGAGATGAGGTATACCACCCATGCTCCAATTGACCATTTCTAAGTCAAAATCAGTGTCATACTAGGTCAACGGAAGAGCCGGAATCCACAACCTCTCCAACACCTCATGGTCAGTACATGAGAACACCGCAATGACATAACATATGAGTCATCTACAAAACAACATAGCCTGCCTTGGTATATAGACACATCGCTAGTAAAACTGAGATAGGACCCACAGTGGCACTCCTACTAGGGTATGGCCCACAACCACTCCTGTGAAAATATACACTGAGTCACATCACTGAACTACGGTCTACACCCGCACTCCTGTCAGGGTATGGCCCACAACCAATCATGTGAATGTGTATACTCAACACTATACGACTCTGATTTACCACTAAAGGAGAACCCATTTCACTATCCAGCACTAAGTTTGACACTGAAATGGATCTATGGCTAAGGCAACTACATGATTAAGGTTCCACTTGATGAATTATGCCAATTAAGTGTCTTTTAACATCAATCAAGTTACAACGTACAAAGCTAAAGCAACTCTACAAGAATAAGAGAATAGTACAACTTTAGAAGATAGAAAACATATAAGGTTTGAACTTGTAACATCATCACATATCACTGTAGTACTAACATTCAAAAGGCCATCATCACTACCACACAACCACACAAGGCTATCACCAATGTAACATTGTTGTGGGATATTAATCCCTCAATCACATCTCTTGAGGTTATCACCTCAAATCATGGACAAAGCACCTACCAGGTCATTAGACCCAAACACAAGATCCCTGCATATACAACATCACATTATGCTTCAACATTCTTCATAATCACCATCCTATATAATATAGGATTCACCATAGCATCCACATAACTATGCCATTCAAGTTCATATAATCTGCATGGTTAAGGATTTATAAACAAGAGAGAGAAAACATCATACATGAAAGCCACTCTGAGAAGAAAAGTAAACATATCACATTGCCCTACAATTAGTGTTAATGCTTCATTGTATATCCAATTAGGGTTTTGTAACATAAGCAATCACCAAACCCTAGGTACACCACCTTCCACTATCTTAGAACTGATTTAGGGTGGAACGTCATTAGTTGAGTCATGATTAGAGTTGAGTAAGCAACCATCCAAATAGAACTATACATGGCTTACTTATTACTCACATATATGTATTGATTATGTGTTCAATTATGTGTCTCAACCATCCCTGTTACACATGTCTCGACCATTTATGCAAAAAGGTCGCGACCTCAACACACCAATCTGTCTCGACCACGACACATTGGGTGTCTTGACCGTGACACCCGACATGCCTCGACCCATACACAAGCATGTCTCAACTGCTCATGAACTAGGGTTTCGACCAACTCATGAAACACGTATCACGACCTCAAGAAACAAGGATGTCTCATCTTCAAAACAAGAGCATGTCATGATCAAAACCAAGCATGTCAAGTCATCCAACCAAGGACGTGTCACGATCGAAAGAAGGGCATGTCTCGACCCAAAAACTAGGGCATCATCTCGACCATCAAGGGATCAACCTGACCATCATCACCGAGTGTCTCAACCTCAAACCAAAACTAATTTTTCCCTCAACCCAAGAAAAACATTTTGACCAAACAAACAATGGGTCTCTACCATCATGAAGGTAGGGGTCTTGACCCTCACTAGGTGTGACATCTTGACTCAAAACATCAAAGTATCTCAATCTCAAGCAAAGAATGATGTACTAACCACTTAGGTCAAGCTAACCAAGGCAAGAGAACAACATCAAAAAAATAGACTAACCATGATCAAAACACAAGGTCACCACGGCCAAAATAAAACACAAGACCATAGAAATTCATCATTAACATGGAGGCGAAGTGTAACGTCCTAGGATTTGAGGCCTCAGATAAAATGATCTTAGAAGGAATGATTGGACTACCCATATCACCAAGGTGCACCTCCTTTTCTAGGAGCCCATCACTAAAGAATTCCATAGTTAAGTGTGCTCAGCTTGGAGTAGTACCAAGATGGGTGAGTAGTTGAGAAGTTGACCCTGGCTTGTGTGTGAGTGAGAAAAAGTGTGCAGTTAAGGCTAGTGGTGGTCTGTGGGGCCAGTTGTCATTCCTAAAACTCTACTAGAGCCTAGGGAAGTGGGCCCAATTGTTACAAATGGTATCAGATCCATAACCCCTTTTGTAGTTGGGGCCCGCATGGACATGTGGCATGCTAGTCTTGAGTTGTACAGTCCAAGCAAGTTGGAAAGGGTGGTCCATGGTGATGTAGCCACCCTTGCACTGATATTCCATGATTGGGAGTTGGGTGTCCATGCGCCATTCTGGGTATACACTGAAATGGGGAATATTCTGAGGCCTTAAAGTTGAGCCTTGTCGAGGATGTCAAGAGTCTAAGTGGGGGAGATTGTAACATCCCAGGATTTGATGCCTCAGATAAACTGATCTTAGAAGGAATGATTGGACTACCCATATCACCAAGGTGTACCTCCTTTTTGGGGAGCCCATCTCTAAAGAACTTCATAGTTAAGCGTGCTCATCTTGGAGTAGTACTAGAATGGGTGACCAATCGGGAAGTTGACCCGACTTTCACGTGAGTGAGGACAAAGTGTACAGTTAAGGCTAGTGGTGATCTGTGGGGTCAGTCATCATTCCTAAAACTCTACTAGAGCCTAGAGAAGTGGGCCCAAACATTACAAATGGTATCAGAGCCATAACCCCTCCAGTAGGTGGGGCCCGCATGGACATGTGGCATGCTAGTCTTGAGTCCCCACCTATAGGTGGGGTCCACATGGATATGTGTCATGCCAGTCTTGAGCCGTACGGTCCAGTAAAGTTGGAAAGGGTTGTCCATGGTGATGTAGCCACCCTTACACTGGTATTCTGTGATCGGGAGCTGGGTGTGTATGGGTCATTCTGGGTCTGCACTGAAATGGGGAATATTATGAGGCCTTAAAAGTTGAGCCTTAATGAGGACGTCAAGAGTCTAAGTGGGGGAGATTGTAACGTCCCAGTATTTGAGGCCTCAGATAAAATGATCTTAGAAGGAATGATTGGACTACCCATATCACCAAGGTGCACCTCCTTTTCCTGGAGCCCATCACTAAAGAACTCCATTGTTATGCATGCTCAACTTGAAGTAGTATTAGGATGGGTGACCAGTCAGGAGGTTGACCCCAACTTGTGTGTGAGTGAGGAAAGGCACGAAGTTAAGGCTAGTGGTGGTATGTGGGGCCAGTTGTCATTCTTGAAACTCTACTAGAGTCTAGGGAAGTGGGCCCAACTGTAACAAATGGTATCAGAGCCATAACCCCTCCAGTAGTTGGGGCCCGCATGGACATGTGGCATGCCATTATTGAGCCGTACGGTCCAAGCAAGTTGGAAAGGGTGGTCCATGGTGATGTAGCCACCCTTGCACTGATATTCCTTGATAGGGAGTTGGGTGTCCATGAGCCATTTTGGGTATTCACTGAAATGGGGAATATTATGAGGCCTTAAAGTTGAGCCTTACTAAGGACATCAAGAGTCTAAGTGGGGGAGATTGTAACGTCCCAGGATTTGAGGCCTCAGATAAAATGATCTTCGAAGGAATGATTGGACTACCCATATCACCAAGGTGTACCTCCTTTTCAGGGAGCCCATCTTTAAAGAACTTCATAATTAAGCATGCTCAGCTTGGAGTAGTACTAGGATGGGTGACAAGTCGGGAAGTTGACCCGGCATGCATGTGAGTGAGGACAAAGTGTGCAATTAAGGCTAGTGGTGATCTATGGGGCTAGGGAAGTGGGCCTAGGCATTACAAATGGTATTAGATCCATAACCCCTCCAGTAGGTGGGGTCCGAATAGACATGTGGCATTCCAGTATTGAACCCCCTCTAGTAGGTGGGGCTCGCATGGATATGTGACATGCTAGTCTTGAGTCGTACGGTCCTGGCAAGTTGGAAAGGACTATCCATGGTGATGTAGCCACCCTTGCACTGGTATTCTGTGATCAGGAGCTGGGTGTCTATGGGCCATTCTGGGTCTGCACTGAAATGGGGAATATTATGAGGCCTTAAAAGTTGAGCCTTAACAAGGACATCAGGAGTCTAAGTGGGGGAGATTGTAACATCCCAGGATTTGAGGCCTCAGATAAACTGATCTTAGAAGGAATGATTGGACTACCCATATCACCAAGGTGCACCTCCTTTTCCTGGAGCCCATCACTAAAGGACTCCATAGTTAAGTGTGCTCAACTTAGAGTAGTACTAGGATGGGTGACCAGCTGGGAAGTTGACTCCGACTTGCGTGTGAGTGAGGAAAAAGCACAAAATAAGGCTAGTGGTGGTCTGTGGGGCCAGTCGTCATTCTTGAAACTCTACTAGATCCTAGGGCAGTGGGCCCCATCGTTACAAGAAGACCCCATGAAAATCGGTCACCAAAAACCCTAAAATATGTATCATGAAAACATCATGAAAGACCTTGTGCAAGAGAGAGAGAGAAAATCATGTTTGACACCACCAAAATAGAACCTAAACTTCATGGAACATCAAGGTACACGAAAACTATTCGTGTGATCAAAACCAAGGTCAAAAGGTAGGAGAACACCACCACTACACAACAGTCACCAAAATTGGGTTCCATCAATTAGGGTTTCAGATTCTAAGAAAACCAAGCATGTTAATGTTGGGTTTTAGAGGAGGTAGAGAAGCAGTGGAAATAAAACTTTTCTCCCCAAAACCCAGAACAAAAGGAATCGCATCAACATCTATACAATAGGAAAGATGGTTTGTGGATGCATACCGTATCCCGAGGCTTGCTCGGTGATAGTACCTCGCGCCTTGCGCGGTCTTCACCTCCAGTCTTGGACAGTGTCTGTGCAGCTCTTGGTCACACCAGGACTGAAGATTCCTGGTCTCATTGGGACTGTCGGGATTGACAGTTGTCCTCCGAGTGGCAAATGTCTCCCACCTCTGCAGTCGTCCACACGGACTGCCTGGAACTCTGATCTCCTTGTCCCACAAGGAATCGGAAGGAGTCGCACCCTCTTCTTAGTGTACTAGTCGCTGACACACTCTCCTACCACCAGTCACTTTCTGCAGTTGTCTTTCCCTTGCTGTGCTTCCCTTATCAAGTAGCACTTGCTCGGGCTCTCTCAGTTACCAAAAACAGAGAGAATGACAACTTTACAGAGCAACTGATTGCACTGAGTTGTACTTTGAGAAGCCCCCAATACCCCTATATATAGGAGGGTCATGGGACAGGGTTCTCTATCCCGGGCAATGCGGGACTAAAGCGGGAGTAGAAGGGTTCGAGATTTTCCACAAAAAAAATCAACTACGTAACCTGAACCGATTGTTTCACAACTGAAACAGTTGGTTGGGGATCTGAGCTAGTCGGTTGACACCTCAACGATCAGTTGGGACCCATGAAACGGTCGTTTCACTTCTGAATCGGTCGGTTCATGGTCCTGATCAGTTCCCGATTGATTTTTCTTCTTTTGTTTTGAATTGGTATCAAATACCAATCCTTGTTCGAAACAAAAAGAAATTTCTCACCAATCTTACTTTCCCAACTTGCTCGATTGGACCAGTTGAACCGATCATTTCAACCTATCCATGAGCTGATCGACTCACCAGTTGAGCTGATCAGTTCACCAAGCTCAGCTGATCGGTTCATCACACGAGCCGTTCGGTTGGGAGTGCAGATTGTGCAGAATCAGTCAATCGCAGTTTCAATCAATATGATACTCTAAGCAATCAGTCCAAAACCTTGAACACTATGATACTGAGCTATCAATTGATTGAGTGTTTAATTGAACTACTAAACTCCTTTAGTAATCAATCTAAACATTGTTTATGGACAAACTCCTATTCCAGGATAAATCCTATGTGTGTGACCCTCCAGGTCCATTTCACGTTGGCAGTGAAAGTCCATAACACTTATGACTTCACAAGCAAAGAGCGGTACCTAGTCACACATCAGTTCTATCCAAGTGAAATAGAAAGTTGGAGAACAACTTTCAATCCTACAATCTGTGAATGATGTTACAGTGAATGTATAATTCCTTTGACACTGATATCCTGAATGAACTCGAGGCATGGAACAGTCATCCTGTCAACATTCATTCATTTCCTTGATCTCAGAGCAGACTAGGTGAGATGTGTGTGACATCAATATCACATATTGATTCACACGTGCATGCGCATGCCTTTCTCAATCTACTCATCAAGTGGCCAAGGACATCAAGCTCCCTCAGGAGGGACAAATCCCATATCTATCACTCACCCCTCAAAAGCCCTATGTGTCAAAGCCACCCAATCATCACCTTTATAACAACCCATGTTTCGGGACCGCATTTGATGATGTCATAGTGTACCCAACGACATATGTTGAGTGTAGTGATTTCAGGTCTAAGAATCACACTCACCACCATCACTGTGAGAGCTGACTGTGACTACCAAGTCATGGTTCCATGTGTCACTCTCACGGTGGGTCTGTCCAATACCTTGTTCTCTAACAAGTACCTATGTGCTTGGTTTTATATCACTATATCATGACTAATGAGATTCTGTCATCAACAAACACACAATCTAGTCTTTAGTATTATTGATGTCTATGGTTATTTCCACAATAACAACCGACTAGGGACTTAACAAGAATGTATACTCTTAACATTCGTATGATCTCATCGTTTAGGTCCTCAACCCAAAAGCATACGTCATTGAGTAAAACAATTCTTTAGACATCTATCATGTTACACCATCATCTCAGAAATGGTTTAAACATATAGATCGGAAATTTCCTTTATTATTATTCAAATCATTTAAAAAGTATCCCATTACAATCATCATATGACTTGCTCTATGGGCATACATACCAACAGAATCCCACTTGCACTTAGAGCCAGTCACCAAGGAACCTCAGTCCTTGTGACCTAGCATGACCATCATGCTTCTGCTGAGAAAGGGGCTTAGTCAGTGGATCAACTATGTTGTCTTCAGTTGGTACTTTGCAAATCTTCACATCTCCTCGTTGTACGATCTCTCGTATGAGATGGAAGCTCCGCAGTATGTGCTTGGACCGCTGATGTGATCTGGGTACCTTAGCTTGTGCAATAGCTCCATTATTGTCACAATAAAGCTCAATTGCATCACAGCTACGAGGGACTACACCAAGTTCAGAAATGAACTTCCTGGTCCACACAGCCTCCTTTGCTGCATGTGAAGCAGCAATATACTCAACCTCTGTAGTAGAATCGGAAACTTTTTCTTGCTTGGAACTCTTCCAGCTCACCGCTCCATTATTAAGGCAAAATACAAATCCTGACTGCGATCTGTAATCATCTTTATCGGTTTGGAAGCTTGCATCAGTGTAACCCTTTACAACCAGCTCTTCCTCACTGTCGTAAACAAGAAACTGATCCTTATTCCTTTGCAAGTACTTGAGGATGTTCTTTACGGCTGTCCAATGAGCATCCCTGGGATCTGACTGGTACCTGCTCATCATGCTTAGAGCATACGAGACATCTGGGTGTGTGCACAACATAGCGTACATGATGGATCCGATGGTTGATGCATATGGGATCCCATTCATACACTCCCTCTCTTCACAATATTGGGGACATTGAGCTCTAGAGACGGTGACTCCATGTAGCATGGGGATGTTTCCTCTCTTTGAGTTCTCCATGTTGAACTGCTTCAACACTTTGTTAATGTACATGCTCTAACTTAGTCCGAGAAGCCTTCTAGATCTATCTCTATAGATCTAAATTCCTAGAATGTAGGATGCTTCTCCTAAGTCCTTCATTGAGAAAGTATTCCCAAGCCAAGTCTTTATCTTCTCTAAGGCTAAGACATCATTACCCGTCAAACGTATGTCATCCACATACAATATGAGGAATGTGGTTGAGCTCCCACTAACCTTCTTGTACACACAAGGTTCATCTTCATTTTGAATAAAGCCAAACACTTTGACTTCCTCATCAAATCAAAGATTCCAACTCTGAGATGCTTGCTTCAATCCATAGATTGACCTTTGTAGCTTACAGACTTTATTGGCATTCTTTGGATCTACAAAACCTTCAGGCTGTGTCATGTACACATCCTCATTTATATTCCCATTAAGGAATGCAGTTTTAACATCCATCTACCAAATCTCATAGTCATAATAAGCTACAATAGCAAGCATGATCCTGATGGACTTAATCATGGCAACTGGAGAAAAGGTTTCGTCATAGTGAATACCTTGAACTTGTCAAAATCCCTTCACAACCAATCTACCTTTATAAGTTTGCACATTTCCATCCATGTCGGTCTTTTTCTTGAAGACCCACTTGCACCCTATGGGTTTTACCCTTTCGGGTGGTTCCACTAAAGTCCATACTTTGTTGGAGTACATGGATTCCATCTCGGATCTCATGGCTTCAAGCCATTTCTCAGAATCTGGTCCTTCCATAGCCTCTACGTAGGTAGTTGGATCATCATCTATGATCAACTCTCCACCCTCCTGAGTCACAAGGTATCCAAACCTCTCAGGTTCAAGGTGGGTCCTACTAGATCTACGAGGTCCTTGTGTTACCTGAGGAGAATGAGATTCTACAACACCTTGTGAATCTTCATATTCCTCTCGTACATCTACCAGTTCAATGTTTTCTTGTTGGACTTGAACCTCTTCAAGCTCTATTTTCCTCCCACTGCTTCCTTTGGAAATAAATTCCTTCTCTAGGAATACAACATCCCTGGCAACAAACACTTTGTTGTCAAGTGGGTGGTATAAGTAATATCCCCTCGTTTCCTTGGGGTATCCAACAAGATAACATTTATCGGATTTGGGCCCAATCTTATCAGGAAACATGTTCTTGACGTAAGCCTCACAACCCCAAATCTTCATAAAAGACAATTTGGGACGCTTCCCATACCATATCTCATATGGTGTCTTTTGAACTAATTTAGATGGTACTCGGTTAAGTGTAAACGTGGCGGTTTCAAGAACATAACCCTAGAAAGAAATTGGAAGATCAGCAAAACTCATCATTGATCGCACCATATCCAACAATGTGTGATTCCTTCTTTCAGACACACCATTATGATGTGGTGTTCCAGGCGGAGTCCATTGTGATGCAATACCACGGGCTCGCAGAAGGTCCTCAAACTCCTGGCTTAAGTATTCTCCACCTTGATCAGATCGAAGTGCCTTAATACTTTTACCAAGTTGGTTTTGTACTTCATTCATGAAATCCTTGAACTTTTAAGGGTTTCTGACTTATGTTTCATCAGGTACACATAGCCATACCTACTGAAGTCATCAATAAAGGTAATGAAGTACTGATACCCACCTCTGGCATTAGTTCTAAAAGGCCCACATACATAAGTATGTATGAGTCCTAATAGATCACTAGCTCTATCACCTTTACCTGAAAAGGGAGTCTTGGTCATCTTGCCCAACAAACAAGATTCACAAGTCTCTATTGATTCATAAACAAAAGAGTCTAGATAACCATCTTTATGGAGTCTAGAAATGTGCTTCTCATTTATGTGCCCTAGACGACAATGCCAAAGATATGTTTTGTTTGAGTTGTTGAGTTTTTGCCTTTTGGTGTTTATGTTGTATACACTTGTCTCTAGATCTATCAGGTATAGACCATAAGACATTGGGGCACTGCCATAAAAGATCCCATCTTTAGAAATGGAACATTTTCCATTCTTAATAAGAAATTCAAATCCATCTTTGTCCAAACAAGAGACGGAAATGATATTCCTATTTATGGCAGGTACATAATAGCAGTTCTTCAACTCTATTATTAGCCCACTTGGTAGAGTTAACTCATAGATTCCTACGACACTGGCGGCAACTCTTGCCCCATTGGTAACACGTAGTTCAACATCGCCTTTCCCCAAAGGCCTATTTCTCTTAAGATCCTTCACATTTGAACAAATGTGAGATCCGCATCTGGTATCAAGTACCCATGACGAAGAAGTAGTAAAGTTAATCTCTATCACGTATACACCAGAAGTAGAGATCTCTATCTCTGACTTTTTCTTCCATCGTTCCTTCCATCCTCTCCATGTAGAAGAAATTGGTTTGGCGAGAGAACCCTTCTCTCCCTTACCTATCGTTTCATTGATCTCTATCAATGAACTTTCTTTCTTCTTCACCAATGCTTTAAGCATACATAGAGTGGACTCAAAGGCTCCTGGTATATCTGGATTGTGCAGAACACTTCTCACAGTCCTCAACCAGTTATGGAATTTGTTCTCAATTAATTTGCCCATTTTAAAAGATGATTCTTTTGCCATTCTACAAGAGAAAATTGCATTTGTCAAAACTCCTTTTGATTTTATTTGAATAAAATTTGACGATAGTTAATTAGGCCTTTAATTAATTACCGCTGCCACTATTTTGACTCAAATTGACAGCCCTCACCATCAATTCGGAAGATTGTAGCGCACAATCTTCTAGTGGGTCAAGATCCTGAAATCCTCTGAGCCATGGACCAGCTAGGGCTATCACCCACAACTCAGATCTCCCAGGTAGGCAACTCTTGCCAATTGCATCATATGCAACTCTTAAAAGATGTCATATGCAACTCTTTGCCATGATCATCTCCATGCCTCAAGGTACTAGATCCCATCTAGATCACCTTGTTAAGTCTGACCCAAAGCCAACACGATGAATATGCACCCTGCTAGGGTAGACCCACACATTCATCCTTCACGCTTCCATGAGATAGACGGTGCACCACGCTAGGGCGTGCCCACACTTGGTTGATTAAGCTTTTCACGTGTGTCGCATTTGGAAGGCATCTAAAACTTTAATATTTAATGAGGGATTTGGTTTTTATATACATATACATATCCAATCACCACTATATATAGTATGTATCATATACATGCTCCCATAGGAAACATGCAAAATGATAAAAGCAATGATTATGGCCATCCTATTGTGATTCATTGAGCTAAGAGGAATCACAGTCATCACATGCAACCTATACAAGATGAAATTTGTGCCTGCCTTTCTGGGTTTGATCAGCTCATCTTCATGACTGATCAGCTCACCATCAAGTTGGTCGTTCGGGTGCCACCAGCCGATCGGTTCACCGGTCGTCATGCATCTCCTCAGATCGCCACCCGCTCATCTCGCTCCTCGAACCGGTCATCTGGAACATCAACCGATCGATTCACACCTTGAACTGATCATCTTTGGTCGTCTGCCATTCTTTGACATAACAAGAAATAAAATCTATCCTATTTACAATTGAATTGTGAAACCCCGAGTTACATTCGGGGGGAGCAAAGGTAGGAAAAGAAATCTCGAATTATTTCGAGTTACATCAGGAATAGGAGAAAGGGAATCGGTGCACAGACCGAGATGCAAGCAACCACATACAACTACACACATATATAGGGTTTATAGGCCATAACCATGCTACACATCCACCACAAAACTCATTTAAGGGTGACGCATATCGAGTGTATTAATATTACATATCATGTATGTATATTTGGAATTTGTGGATTGGACATGCATAAAGCCAATTTTATTCGCATCGTGTGCAATAAATAAAGACGACAAACCAAAATCGATCATATCGATAATCCTAAAATATAGAGAAGTTGACATGGCTCTGATACCACTGTTGGGTTTTAGAGGAGGTAGAGAAGCAGCGGAAACAAAAATTTTCTCCCCAAAACCCAGAGCAAAAGGAATCGCGTCAACGTCTATACAATAGGAAAATTGGTTTGTGGATGCATACCTTGTCCCGAGGCTTGCTCGGCGACAGTACCTCGCACCTTGCACGGTCTTCACCTCTAGTCTTGGACGGTGTCTGTGAAGCTCCTGGTCACACCGGATTTGAAGACTCCTAGCCTCACCGGGACTGTCGGGATTGACAGTTGTCCTCCGAGCAGCAGATGTCTCCCGCCTTTGTAGTCATCCACACAGACTTCCTGGAACTCCGATCTCCTTGTCCCCAAAAGGAGTCACACCCTCCTGTCAGCATACTAGTCACTGACACACTCTCCTGCCACCAGTCACTTTCTACAGTTGTCTTTCCCTTGTTGTGCTTCCCTTATCGGGTAGCACTTGCTCGGGCTCTCTCGATTACCAAAACTAGAGAGAATGACAACTTTACAGAGCAACTGGTTGCACTGAGTTGTACTTTGAGAAGCCCCCAATACCCCTATATATAAGAGGGTCATGAGATAGGGTTCTCTATCCCGGGCAATGCAGGACTAAAGCAGGAGTAGAAGGGTTCAAGATTTTCCACAAAAACAACCAACTGTGTAACCTGAACCGATCGTTTCACAACTGAAACGGTCGGTTGGGGATCTGAGCCAGTCAGTTGACACCTCAATCGATCGGTTGGGACCCATGAAACGGTCGGTTCACTTCTGAACCGGTCGGTTCATGGTCCTGATCAGTTCTCGATTGATTTTTCTTCTTTTGTTTCGAATTAGTATCAAATACCAATACTTGTTCCAATCAAATTGGGCAAGTGAAATGAAAAGAAATTTCTCACCAATCTTAATTACTTTCCCAACTTGCTCGATTGGACCAGTTGAATCGATCGTTTCAACCTGTCCATGAGCCGATCGACTCACCAGTTGAGCCCATCAGTTCACCAAGCTTAGCCAATCGATTCATCACATGAGCTGATCGGTTGGGAGTGCAGATTGTGCAGAATCATTCAATCGCAGTTTCAATCAATCCGATACTCTAATCAATCAGTCCAACACCTTGAACACTATGATACTGAGCTATCAATTGATTGAGTGTTTAATTGAACTAATAAACTCCTTTAGTAATCAATCTAAACATTGTTTGTGGATAAACTCCTATTCCAGGTTAAATCCTATGTGTGTGACCCTGCAGGTCCATTTCACGTTGGCAGTGAAAGTTCATAACACTTATGACTTCACAAGCAAAGAGCGGTGCCTAGTCACACATCATTGCTACCCAAGTGAAATAGAAAGTTGGAGAACAACTTTCAATCCTACAATCCGTGAATGGTGTTACAGTGAATGTATAATTCCTTTGTCACTGATATCCCGAATGAACTCGAGGCATGGAACAGTCATCCTGTCAACATTCATTCATTTCCTTGATTTCAGAGCAGACTGGGTGAGATGTGTGTGACATCAATATCACATATTGATTCACACATGCATGCACATGCCTTTCTCAATCCTACTCATCAAGTGGCCAAGGACATCAAGCTCCCTCAAGAGGGACAAATCCCATATCTATCACTCACCCCTCAAAAGGCCTATGTGTCAAAGCCACCCAATCATCACCTTTATAACAAACCATGTTTTAGGACTGCGTTTGATGATGTCAAAGTGTACCCAACGACATATGTTGAGTGTAGTGATTTCAGGTCTAAGAATCACACTCACCACCATCACTGTGAGAGCTGACTGTGACTACCAAGTCATGGTTCCATGTGTCACTCTCACGGTGGGTCCGTCTAGTACCTTGTTCTCTAACAAGTACATATGTGCTTGGTTTGATATCACTATATCATGACTAATGAGATTCTATCATCAACCAACACACAATCTATAGTCTTTAGTATTATTGATGTCTATGGTTATTTCCACAATAACAACCGACTAGGGACTTAACAAGAATGTATACTCTTAACATCCATATGATCTCATCGTTTAGGTCCTCAACCCAAAAGCATACGTCATTGAGTAAAACAATTCTTTAGACATCTATCATGTTACACCATCATCTCAGAAACAGTTTAAACATATAGATCGGAAATTGCCTTTATTATTATTCAAATCATTTACAAAGTATCCCATTACAATCATCATATGACTTGCTCTATGGGCATACATACCAACAGTTAACCACCATTAATCAGATCATGGTGATATCAACTAGAATATTAGGGGTACATTTTAGAGAGAGAAACAACAACATGTAAGTAATAATATTTAGTAATAGAAGAAGGTAGAGAGTTATATAACCTGCCTTAAGGAAGATCAACTATAAGGATCACAAGTTCCAAACACACGATCACCAAGGATGATGAAGCTCCACTAAAAGATCCAATCTCAGCCACAAGATCACCTCAAGAAGAAGAAGACACCAAAGTTAAAGATAACCCAAGAAACGAGGGAAAGAAGCTCTAGGCCGAACCAAAATAAGAAAGGGGGAGAAAGAGAGAAGGAAACTTCCTCACACTTGGGTCCACTTTGTCAAAACATGGCCTATGACCCTTGTGATGAGGAGTTAACTCCTCAAGAATGGCCACCATGGAGGATCCATGGTCTAGGGTTGAGAAAAGAGAAGAATATGGGGTAGAAGATCAAAAGAAACACCATTGAGGAAAGACATACACTTACTAAGGTTGAAGATGAGAAAGAGTCACCATATGCAAGGGATCTTGGTCACCAAGCTCCAAGGATCAACTCTCCTTGATCCACCAAGCTCCAAGGATGAGAAACTAAGAGCGGCAAAGAAGGAAGGACAAAATGAGTCACTTGAATGGAGAGAAGAGGGTTTATATAGAAAAGGAGGAGAGAAGTACGGTGAGAGATTATGTGTCAACACCAAAAGGCAACAAAGGGACACTTGTCCACCCAAGAAACCAACATACAACCATTTATAAAACACATGCATGAGATGGTGATAAACAATATGTTTGTTCTTGACCAATTTGGTTACCTAACACATTGTTGCGGTCACAAGCACCACATGGTCAAGACAAAGCATTAGAACACAACATGGTTGAGACAAAATGAACACCAACACACTAGGTCGAGACACTTCACTGGAAGACAACTGTCTTGACCCAAGACAACCCACAACCATCATGGTTGAGACAAAACCATGAAAGGGAGGTGTATTGGTCGCCACACCCCCAAAACACCCCCTTAAGGTCGAGACAAGGGTCACCACCTTCAACAAGGTACACATGGTCAAGACCAAGCAAACCCTAGAAACCCTAATCATCACTAGGGTGTTACCACTCAACCAAGGCCCAACCAAGACGCCCCAAAGAACCTCACTCTCTCTCATGAAACCAAGAGAGAGAAGAAATACTCTAGAGGTGGAAAATTGCAAGATAACTCTCATATTTGGGTAAATCACAATTTGACTCAAAATAAGCACACAAAGCACAAACATCATCCAAACAAGCTCAAATTGGAGACTTAAGATCTCCACAAGCTCTAAAAACATCTCAAATGATTATATTAAGTCTCTAAGCACTTAATAAAGTCAAAAAAATAGGGTCTGCCCAAAACCCAGTTCAGGGGTCTTACAATGATCTCCACTTTAGGTATATACATTATTGAGATAAATCTATCTACTTCATTATCATGGGTACTAACTACCGAATGTGGATCTCACATGTATTCTCATATGAAGGATGTGAAAGGAATTAGTCCTTTTCTAAATGGCAAGGTAGAATTGCGAGTTGCTAATGGTGCAAGAGTTGCGGCCCACACAGTTGGAATATATAGTTTATCTCTGCCCACATGGCTTGTTAATAGAATTAAAGAGTTGCTATTATGTAACTGATATAAATATAAACATCATTTGTGTATCTTGTATTGTCAAGGATGCATTTGAATTCCATATTAATATCGGTCAATGTTCTATTTCATAAGATGGGATCTTTTATGTTAGTGCCCCAATGTCTTATGGTCTTTACTTGTTAGATCTAAATACAAATGTATATCTGGTTAATACCAAAAGACTAAAACTCAACAACTCAAACAAAATATATCTTTGACATTGTTGTCTAGGGTACAAAAATGAGAATCACAAATGTAGACTCCATAAAGATGGTTATCTGGACTCTTTTGATTTTGAATCAATAGAGACATGTGAATTTTGTTTATTGGGCAAGATGTCTAAGACCCCTTTCACTGGTAACAATGAGTGGGCTAGTGATCTATTAGGACTCATACATACTTATGTGTGTCAACCTTTTAGAACAACCGCTAGATGTGGGTATCACTAATTCAATACCCTTACTGATGACTTTAGTAGGTATGGCTATATTTATTTAATGAAACATAAGTCAGAAGCTCTTGAAAAGTTCAAGGAGTTTATGAATGAAGTACGAAACCAACTTGGTAAAGTATGAATGCACTTTGTTTTGATCAAGGTGGAGAATAATTAAACCAAGATTTTGAGAACCATCTTAGAGCCCATGGGGTTGTATCCCAATGGACTCCACTTGGAACACCTCAACATAATGGTGTATCAGAAAGAAGGAATCACACATTACTGGATATGATGCAATCAATGATGAGTTTAGCTGAACTTCCAAATACCTTATGGGGGATATTCTCTACAAACACCACGTTTACACTAAACTGAGTATCATCTAAATTGGTTCAAAAGACAAAATATGAGATATCGACAGGGAATCATCCCAAAATGTATTATATGAGGATTTGGGGGTGAAAAGCTTTTGTCAAGAAAATGTTTCTTGAAAATCTTGGCCCAAGTTCTGATAAATGTTGTTTTGTTGGATATCCCAAAGAAACTATGAGATACTACTTGTATAATCCATCTAACAACAAATTATTTGTTGCTAGAGATACTGCATTCCTAGAAAAGAAATATATTTCCAAAGGAAACAGTGGGAGGCAAGTAGAACCCGAAGAGGTTTGAGACCAACAAGAAAACATTGAAGCATTTGATGATAAGCCAATATCCTATAAAGATGCTATTGAGGGACAACATTTTGAGAAATGGCTTGAGACCATGAGTTCTGAGATGGAATACATGTATACCGACAAAGTATGGACTTTGGTGGATCCACCTAAAGGGGTAAAACCCATAGGGTGCAAGTGGGTCTTCAAGAAGAAGACCAACATGGATGGTAAAGTATAAAACTATAAGGGAAGATTGGTTGCAAAGGGTTTCAGACAAGTTCAAGGTGTTGACTATGAGGAATCTTTTTCTCCAATGGCCATGGCTAAGTCCATCAGGATCATGCTTGCTTTTGCATCTTATCATAATTATGAGATTTAGAAAATGGATGTTAAAAACACATTTCTTAATGGGAATCTAGTTGAGGATGTGTATATGACACAACCTGAGGGTTTTATAAATCCAAAGTTTGCAAATACAATATGTAAGCTACAAAGGTCAATCTATGGATTGAAGCAAGCATTTCGGAGCTGGAATATTCATTTTGATGAGACAGTCAAAGGGTTTGGATTTATTCAAAATGAAGATGAACCTTGTACGTACAAGTAGGTTAGCAGGAGAATAGTGACATTCCTCATATTGTATGTAGATGACATACTATTGATGGGGAATGACATCCCTACTTTACAAAAGGTAAATGCATGGCTTGGAAATATGTTCTCTATGAAAGTCTTAGGAGACGAATCCTACATCTTAGGGATAAAGATCTATAGAGATAGATCCAGAAGGCTTTGTGGGCTAAGTCTGAGCACATATATTGATAAAGTGTTGAAGTGGTCTAGCATGGAGAACTCACGAAGAGGAAACCTTCGTGCGCATCATGGTGTCCCCATCTCTAGAGCTTAATGTCCCAGTTCTTGTGAAGGAAGGGAACATATGAGTTTGATTTCATATGCCTCCACAATTGGATCAATCATGTATGCAATGTTGTGTACCCTTATAAACGTCTCGTATGCCTTGAGCATGACAAGCAAATATCAGTCAGATCCAAGTGATGCTCACTAGATAGACGTGAAGAACATCCTCAAGTACTTGTGAAGGACTAAAGATCAGTTCTTGGTCTATGATGAAGAAGAAGATTTGGTGGTAAGGGGTTACACCGATGCAAGCTTCCAGACTAATCAAGATGATTATAAGTCGCAATTAGGATTCATGTTCTACCTCAACAATAGAATTGTAAGATGGAAGAGTTCCAAGAAAGAGACAGTTTTCGTTTCTACAACATAGGATGAGTATATTGTTACATTAAGTATAGCAAAGGAGGTTGTATGGATAAAGAAGTTCATCATAGAACTTGGGACTGTTCCAAGCATCAATGATGCAATCGAGCTAATATTGTGACAACAATGGATCTATTATACAAGCTAAGGAACCAGATCACATTAACGCTCAGAGCATATACAAAGGCAGTTTCATCTGATATAAGATATCGTACATTGAGGAGATGTAAAGACTTGCAAAGTACCAACAGAATAAATATTGTTGACCTCTTGACAAAAGGCACTTTGACAATAGAAGCATGGTGGTCATGTTAGATCATTTGGAATACAATTCATAGGTGATTGGCTCTAAGTGAAAGTGGGAGTCTGTTGGTATGTATGCCCAAAGAGCAAATCATATGATGATTGTAATGACATAACGTGCAAAAATGATTTGATTATTAATAAAAGGCAAGCTTCCAATTATTTTTTTTAATTCAGTTATGAGATAATAATGTAACATTATAAATATCTAGAGAATAATATTACTCAATGATGTATGTATTCAAGTTTTAGCCTTGGGGAAATGAGATCATACAGATGTTAAGAGTACATATACATATTCTCATTATATCCCTAATAGGTTGTTATTGTGGAAGGTTGATAGACAACAATAACACATAAGATCACAATGTGGATTGGTTGATGATAGAATCTCATTACTCATGATATGTCTATATCAAACCAAACACACAGATACATGTTAGAGAATAGTGTATCGAATAGACCCACCATGAGAATGATACATGGAAGCCATCATTATAGAAGTCATAGTCAGCTCTCACAATGATGGTGGTGGTTGCGGTTCTTAGACTTGAAATCATGCACTCATCACATGTCGTTCGGTACACTTTGACATCATCAAACACAGACTTGAAACATGGGTTGTTATAACGATGATGATTGGGTGACTTTGACACATGGATATAGACTATGAGTGATAGAAATGGGATTTGTCCCTTCTACTGGAGTGTGATGTCCTAGGCCTCTTGATTAGCAAGACTGAGAAATATGCGGCCATGAACATGTGAGTCAATATGTGATATTGAGCTTACATATATCTCAGAAAGCCTACTCTAGTTCAAGAAACAAGATTGGATGCTAAAGAGGGTGATTGCTCCATGCCTCGAGTTCAATCTAGACATTTGTGACAAAGGAACTATACAAAAATTGCAACACCATACACATATTTTAGGTTGAAGTTATTCCCTAACTTTCCATTTACTTGAGTAGCATTGATGTGGGACTAGGAACCACTCATTGCTTATGATGTCATATGTTGTTATAGACATTCACTGCAAAAGTAATATGGGACCTATATGGTCACACACACATGTCTTGACCTAGAAGAGAAATTTAATCTTGAATGACAGCTGAATTAAGTATTAAAGTGTTTAGGTATTTGATTCACACAACATATAGGATGACTAAACTGCCAAACACCCATCTGAAGTGTTGAGATGGCCGACTGGAGTGTCGAACGGTCATCTCAAGTGTTGAGACGAGCGTCTGGGGAGTCAGGACAAATTTGAGTTGAAATTGGCTAAAATATGAACCGACCCAAATGACTGGCTCGACTGGGGTCACCAGACGACCATTTGGGTGACTGAGACGGTCGTCTCACATAGGCGAGATGGTTTAGTTTGACCAAGGGAAGGTTCTAGATATTTCCAAGTTTGCTTCAATTGCACATTACTTGTTGTGCAAGGAATTAGTATGTGATATTAATTGGAATCAAAATTTCCAATTTCATATGTGATTGGAAAACTACGAAACGACCTTCTTGTAGTACGAGAGGACCGTCTCGCATGCCAGTCGATTGTATGTCATTCCAAACAGTTGTTTCGGTGGTTACAGGTTGTGAGAATTGGAGATCTTCTGTCCATTCCACTCCAGCATCGACTCAGAACTTGGACCCAAACCCTACCTATAAATAGAGGGGTACTGGGGGCTTCCCAGAACACAACACAAATAATTGAAAATCAGTTTCTCTAAAAAATGTTTCCCTCTCTGGTTGTGGTAACCATGAGATCCCAAGCAAGTTCTACCCACTAGGGAGGAACAACAAGGGAGAGAGAAATTGAGATCATTGTTGTGGGAGAGCAAGTTGGTGACTAGTACATCAACGGGAGGGACAACTCCTTCCTATCTGTTCTAGCAGGACGACATGAGTACTAGGCGGTCCATGTGGACTTCTCTAGAAGCATGAGGCCGTTGTCTGCCGCTAGGAGGATAACGTCAACCAACAACCAATGACAAGAGGAGCTACTGAAGAAGACAAGGTTCGTGGCTGTAGTCCGTTGTGTAGATCAGGAGGAACAATAGTCTGATGAGTCCTAGTGCAACTAAGATTTAGAGTTGTGCATCTAGAAAGATGAGGATTGTCTCTAGACTTGCTCCAGGACCAGGTATATCCTTGAAATTATCCTTTCCAATTTATAGTAATTGACATGATCTGTTGGTTATGGAGAATATGGTAGATAAATTTTTTATTTCTAATGTATGCTCTGTTGTCAAATTTCCCAACACTCCTAACAATGCTTATCACTTTTTCGCATTTAGAGGTCATATTATTGATCTCATACATTGTTGGAAAACCAAGTGCCCTCTCAAATAAATTTTTTTTGGGCTCATTATGCATCACAAAACACTCACTGATCACAATCTCAAAAGGAGGGGATCTCCATGACCAACTAGATGCTACATGTGCCTTACTAATAAACAAACCACAGAAAAACTCTTCTACAAATGTCCTACCACGAAACATATATTAATACATCACTACAGAATTCATTCAAGAGACAACTACTACTCTCACCTTTCTAGATAAAATACTTCAAACCTACACATCCACAACACGAACCACACTCTCTGATGATAGCGATCGTATGCCATATATGGCTAGAGAGAAACCACAAAAAATATTATAATGCTACTCATCCTTTGACACACTCCAACATAGAAATCGAGCATACATATTCTATCTTTTTGTATTGTAGGACACTATCAACATCAACCTGAGAAGTAAGGCTGCTATCTTTGGAAGCAGTAGTAGTAAGGTCGCCATTTCACCTTGGATGAGATCCTTGCTGATGTTCAGGTTTCTAGAGTGCCACATGTTGGCAGCCCACTCTGATCGCGGAAAAACTATCTTTTATATCTGTTGAGGCCTATGTTATGGGGTGCCTCCCCGGACATTATCTCATCTATCTTTTTCAGCATTTGATTCAACACCCTTGGACATGTCTTTTTTGGGTTTTTTTTGGATGCTTTATGTTATGGACATTCTATGACACACTTCTAGTAATGTTATATAGTGTTGCTTGTAGTTCCTATGTTTGCAACCATTCATCTTTGTATTTGGACTTTATATTATAAAGAAAATACAAATAAGAAACATGGTTGAAACTAGACTAATAAATTTACTGACACGGTGGTTTGTGATTCAGTCCAAATTATAAATTTCTTTTATGAGTAGGATCTTGGAGTCGAATCCGAGTTAACCTCTCTATTGGGTAAATAACATTGACAGAAAATATAAATCGATATCAGATGAAACCAAACTTGAATTCTCAAAATAACTTTTGTCCAGATCCAAGTTACACATGTATCATCGTCTCGGCTAACCCAGTTTAAATTTCAATATTGCAATTCATTTTCAAAAGAGAGACGGGTGGTGAAGTGCTTGTGTCAGCTGGTGGGTGTTAAAACCATGCAAACCCACCAGAATCCGTATTATAATTAGGAACAAATAGCTGATATGATCTAACCAAAGGGTGTTATGGATCTTCTCCGTAAGTGCGGCAGTGGTAGGCTGGTCGTGGTCGTCGGCCATGGGATTTGAGACCATACGGGTAAAAGGTGTAGACGAGACGACGGATATTGACTGGTCGATTGCACTTTCAGCAGGCTGTGTATCTGTTACTACATGGAAATGAGAGTAGCATACTAGTAATAGGCGTGGTCCTTCGAGATCCATTTGCAAGCATGAAAAAGACGGTGCATGTCTCTAGTCCATGTTTCTTTTCCCTTTTTTTCTCGTTCGTCTACTTGGCCGGTGGCTGCTTTCCTCCCCATCTTACCCCGACATAGAACTCGGAACCGAGGTTGCTAACTGCACGAAGGAGAGACGTTCGGTTAGTACACGGCATACCCGCTTAAAGCTCACTGATGGCTGGGCCCTTGCTTTTAGCAGCGACCGGTGGGCAGCAGCAGACGCCGTCCAGAATTCGATTCCAGAATGTCAGTGAAATTACTGCGTCAGAAAGAGAGAGAGAGAGAGACGATGGCCTAACTTGAGGTTAACGGCAACGACAGCAGCCCGCCAGCCATTGTTGTATGCAGCTTGCCATAAATGGGTCTGGCACTTGATCAGCGAGCTTGGCTGGTTGAGAGTGTCCGAGCTGGCCGCCTCTGCGCCTGCGCACATATGTATATAACCACACGGAGCCAGACCATGTGATATCTATCTTCTGAACCTGTCCTAAGTTCAAAATGGAGCCCGTCTAGTTTCCAGAAGGGCCGGGTGTCTCCATTCACGTAAATTAATGACGTTGGCAGCCCGGACTTTGAACAATGTGCATAGAAAAATCAAGGAACTCAACTTGAATAGAACTCCTCATACAATGCAAAGTGGATACCTTTCCATTTACAAGTCTTGATCTACCTATCTCACAGCACCAACTCCCGATATCCACGGAACTCTATCATTGACAACATGGGCGGAGCCAAGGGGGGCAAGCAGAGGTCAACCCCCCCCCCCCCCCACCCCCACAAAAAAAAAAAAATTTATATAAATACTCATGTACATATATGGTCTCGCGTTTGAACCTCCACGAGCGTTGATAATTTGCCTTCAAGCGGAACACAGAATATATAGAATGTACAATGCTGTTGAAACAAAGTGTCAAGTTGGTCCGATGGTTTGTGTGATGGTTGCTTTCCTTGTATTCCTAGGTTCAAATCTTAGATTTATCTAATACATTTTTGGCCCTCCAAGAGCCAACTCTTGGCTCCGCCCCTGATTGACAAACTCAATAACAAACTTAATTAGCTCAATGAAAAACAGCTTCCTTAATCTTGTGGGTAAACTCAACCTGCACAACAGTTCCTTGTCAACAACCACCAGTTACTACCACAGTTGCATCCTACTTTGGGCGAACTTTCTACATAACATAGACAAAATCAGGAAAGGATTCTTATGGAACCTCAACGGACACAACCATAACAGAAATAACATGCATCTTGTCAACTGGCGAACTATATGTGTGCCTAAATATTATAGTGAATAGGGTATCATCAATCTTAAAACTCATGTCATGTGCATGGTTACTAAGATCATAACATCTTTAGTATCAAATAGAAACTGTATTTGGAAAAACTCCATTTTACGAAAATATTACAAAAAAATGGTGACAACTATCAAAAGCATAGCATCACCTCTATGGAAGTATATAAACAAACACATCCCCATCATCCAAAACATCATTCACACTCCTTCACATGTTGTCAAACACATTAGTTTGTAGTATGAACCATGGTATCATACCTCCATTTTAAAGAACCTTAATCTCATTATCCACATACCTCACCACATGTCCAAACTTGACACTGCCACAACCATATTTTTCCTCAGTAGTCCCAGAAACAACTGTCTCAAACAAACTGTAACTGACCATCTTTCTTCAGATTATATCCTCGACATTCTCCACCAACTGGAAACGGATATGACTAACCACATCTCATGGGTATGGGGAAAACATACCCCCCACATAAGGCCTATCTTCTTCTCTCTTATAGAGGATGCACATGTCCCACGTTAGAGATATGGAACATCATAGGATCACTCATAATCAAAATTTTCCAAGGCTTATTAGAAACAAACAAAAAATTCTTACAGACAACTACTTTAGAAAATGTAGAATTCATGGACCAACCAAATGATATATGTGTTGTTATAACAAAGAATCGACCATACATCTTTTCATTAAATGTACCATCACTACTCAAATAAAAAATCACTTCTTCTACACACAAATCACCCATGAAATCTCATCGCTTATCAAAAACCTAAACAACCATAATATTCCTTACCGAAAACACTTACATCTATCATTATTTCGAACATATGGACTAAAAGAAACCACAAGAAATAGGACAACTATAAAAATACAGTCCAAAACATTATTGAGGAGATCAATCAAATATATGACATTTTCTTACATCACATGTTCTCTGACCAACATGGAGGAGAATCAAGAAAATGAAGCCCAAATCAACATATTTGTAGGAGGTAGCTACGGTCGTGGAAAGTTTACCATGCAAGAGATTCTAGCACACAACAACATATTCTAGACTATTTTCTTCCTTTCATGGCGACATGTTTTATTTATGTTATTTTTCATCCCTGAGGCTTATTGTTATTAGGGGTGCCTCCCTCAACTCTTTTGAACATTATGCTTGGTATCACATCAGCCCATCTTAGACTCGTATAGGTTACACCACTGGTGATGTCTAGATGTGGTTCTAACAATATTTACCTATGTTTGCATGCAGTTTTTAATGCAAACATTTTATTAATATTGTTGGTATATATGCCCATAGAGCCATCCCAAGTGATTGCATGGAGTCAGATATTAATTAATTAATTAATTAATGTAATTATTTGGTTAATTAATGAATTTTAGAATATTATAATTAATCCATGAGTGTTTTAATTAACACAGTGTTTCTATTTATCGATGGGTTTAGAAAACCCTACTTCTCTTCATCTCCTATTTAAAGGAGCTTGACGTCTGATATCTATATAAGATATTGAGAGAGACTTTTCAGTTTATGCTCACGTACGTAAACCCTAGCCGTCACCATCCTCAGGAGAGAAAGGAGAGCATCGCGACGCTAGCATGCGCTGCACAGAGACGATTCCTTCCCGCCGACTTAGGAAGCACGACGTGAAGTTCCAGTCCATCTGCGTGGACAAAGTAGAGACACATACGTTGAGACGTCTGCATTTAGAGGACATCTACGACCATCCGTACGCGCTACGAGCGACGTGCATCACCGCACAAAGAAATGTCACCGGATCTTCCTACGACACACTTAACAAATAGGAGAGAAGTTCCATTCGTGTAGGCCAGTAGTGTTGTACACCGTCGTGTAGCGGGACATCACTAGACTTGCTCCACGATAAGGTATATCACGCAATCACTCCTTCTGAATACGCTGTTGTCGACGAGATCCTGTGTCAGGTTGCGTGGATTTTTGTAGCTTCCGTCGTGCATGTTTTCTCCACAAAACCCAACAGTAGTATCAGACCAACGTCGATCTACGACGTATTTGGATTCATTTCGATGTGATCGAATCGATGTGTACTATTTTCTATGTTGCATACGATGTGAATTAAAACTGCAAATGTGCAAATCTAAACCTAATTCCACATACACCGTAGGGGCACTGCCCCTGTGTACCCCACATAGTTTACGTGGGAGTTAAAAATTTATTTAATGGGGAATGTCCTGCATTAAAAGTACTACATTTTTAATATGTATATACGTATATGTAGATATACCTATGATAACATACACGTCGCCATTAAAAATTTATTTTATGTGGTGAATGCATGCACGGTTATGGCCAAGTATCCCCTTTTGTGAATGTTGTGAATGAATGTGGATGTGAATCTTGTGGATATGTTTGTTTGTGAATGCTATGGATGCATAATGGTTGCATATCACTACTACATAAACAGCCTTTGGCGTCGATTGTTTAACCCCCTTTGGCGTCGGCTGTTTAACCCCCTTTGGCGTCGGTTGTTTAACCCCCTTTGGCGTCGGTTTCTGAGCGACACCTATGTGGGCGCCGCTAAAGGTCGGACACTTCGGCGTCGGTTTTTTAACCGACGCCTATTTAACATATAGGCGTCGGTCTTTTAGTAGATAACCGACGCCAAAAGGGTTCGCGCCACAGAAAATGGCGTCATCTAGGACACATTCTGCGTCGGTTATCTACTAAAAGACCGATGCCTATATGGACTATAGCGTCGGTGTTTACTTGGTAACCAACGCAGAAAGAGTCCTAGATGACGTTGTTTTCTGTGGCGCGAACCCTTTTGGCGTCGGTTTTCTATAAAAAACTGACGCCAAACTTCAAGACAACACGGCCGTGCTTCCCTGCATGGCCGTGTTTAGTACTATAGGTGTCGGTTTTATATGAATAACCGACGCCTTTTCCACCACGGCCGTGCTTTCCTGCACGGTCGGGTTGTTTGTACTATTAGGCGTCGGTTTTTATCCAATAATCGACGCTGTAGGTCTTTGCTGATGGTTTTCTATAAATAACCGACGCCTATATCTATTTTTTTTTCATATCAGTTTGCAGGCCTGCTGTGGCTGGTCAGCAGGATGAGAACCTGCAGTTCAGTTTTCTGAACTGCAGGTTTACGACATCCATTGATATCAGCCTACAAACAGGCCACAAACCTGCAAAAGTCCCAAGGAAAATTTCACACAAGTAGATACATTCAGACATCAATTCAATTCTCACATTCATACATATAGAAACATTCAAATACATGTATTAACATTCAGAAATATTCATTTACAAAGTATCATTCATTATCGCTATCAACATCCCAATTATATCTTACAGTTGCCACTGCTTGTATGGCTTTTGCCCATTCTTCTCTTATTTCATTTAATGCTTCCATCGTATATGGAGCATGTATATTTTTTAAGCGTTTACCTATAGTGTTGTCAGTTTTAAACACCTGCAAAGAGAATGATGTATATATATAAGTAATAATATAAAAATAAGATTGATATATTTCATACTAACTAATGAGACTATATATAATACCTCATGTATTGTATCGATGTCCAATGTGGTATGTTTGATAATCATCTGCATAAATCGCATCACATAGTATGTGCATGCCCAGCCATTATCTTGTGTAGCTCACTATAAATTGAAACATACAAAATAATACAACTAAGCACAATTCACATCAATAATATATACATTGGAGTCGGGAACTTACTTGTACGTTCTGCCAATTTATTGGCTGGTTCTTTTTCCTTGGGACCGTTCCTCCAGCCTTTTTGAATGCATCTAAACCCCTACATGTTAATATAACACAGTAAATTACATAAGTAAATAGTAATGTAATAACAGATGTTAACAGATACAAAAATGAAATATTTCTCACCAGAATAATGACATTCTCATTACGTGTCCAATTTTAGTGTTTAATGTACTTCCCGTGAGATCTAGATAATAAACAGTGAATGTCCCAGGGATAATAACTAGTAACTCCCAATGTTTACCGCTAGAGGTAAAAAGTTAACAATTAATAACTCAAAATGCACAATAAAAATGGAATTTTCTTAAGTCCAAATTATAAATAAAGTAAACTTACTTGACATTGAATGGAGCTATTATTATCATCTTCTTTTGCTAACCAAAAATTGTAAAAGCATCTATACAGTATTGTTGAACATTATCAGGGTCTTTAGCTACCATACTAATCAATCATGGAATCAAAAATCCCACATGATCAAATGCAAATTGTTTGCAATGATCTTCGACTAAGTAGCTGTAAAACATGTATTACGTATGCATTAATATATAAGAAACCAGATCACCAGATCTTACACAAGGTATATGGATGTATAAACAAGATCTCACCTTATCCATGTCTCTATCATTGATGTATTCAGCCAATCATACATAAACAACTCAATAATATCTTGTATAAATAAAGAGCTATCATATGATTGACCTGCATAATCTGCATCTAAAGAAACAATTATCGGGCAATGTATATTATGTGCCCGTAGCCAACATGCCATTCCCCTACAAGCAGGACCTAACGGGTATGTTAGGTCAGTTGGAACCCAATTTGGTAATGCTGGAAGTGGAGGTGGAGGCCTAGGTGCTCCTGGTGTCTTCTTTTTAACCTGTATATATAATTTCAGATCAGTTGACATCTTATATACACATTAACAGTCTAAAGCAATGTAAATTTATGTTACAATTTCAGTAGTGTAGACGACATCTTCTTTGGGCCACAATATGGCCCCGCCTTCTGCCTCAGCAAGTGTATCGATATTTGGGTGGGGATATGGCAATGTAGCTTCCCTCCAATCGGGTAACACACGTAATGGGCCCACACGAACGTAGCCCTGTGGCATTGGAGTCCCGTGAAACCTTTCCCCAGGAAGGGACGGGTAAGCCTGCGCCTATGCAACAACATAGTCTTGTATTCTTAAGCGGCATGGCTTCAATGCCTACAAATTTACGTAAAGAATGTTATACATATATACATATCATCTTGAAAACATATCATCTTGAAAAGACTAGCTACAATGTCATAAACAATACTTACATCAGACGTGTTAGGCGATGGGTCTCCAGGATTACTCACAGTCTTTGCATCAGGAGAAGAGTGGGTCGCCATAGGCTGATTGGAAGCATGAGATGCCTGCCACCGCAACAATTCTTCCTTAACCTTCTCAGCAACTACATCGTTGACCTTCTTAGCAACTATATCCTCGACTCTCTTATTCTCCTATACATGGATAAAAGAAACATTAGCTTCTTATTATTGAATTTCCTTTTGCAGTAACATTCTAAAAAAAGAATAGGTTACCTCTTCTTGAGAAAGTCCCGCTCTGGGTTTGCGCTGGGATGGCCCAAAGAATGCTTTGATGCCCACACCAACACCTGCACCCCTAACACGTCCAAGATGCTTTGGGTTACCCATAGCAACTGTCAATTCATCCCTTGTGCCCTGAGGGATGAACGTGCCTTGTTTCCTCTGCTCGTGCAGCTCCCGCTAATCACCATCAATAGAAATTGGTAAGTTAACACCACAAATAATCAATATTCAAACGATTGCTCTAAGAGTTGTATTTTACCATTTTCGCAGCCGCCTCAGCAGTTACGGGCTTCTTTATTTCACCCTTCTTGTTTTGCCTCCCAGCTATCCAGATATCATGGCGAGGCATGGGTGTGGCAGACTCCTGAGTAGGAACAGACTCCTGAGTAGGAGCAGACTCTTGAGTAGCCACAGATTCCGCATGTAGTCTTTGGCGAACGCTTGCATAGCCTTTTGGACCCATAGTGTGGTCATGCACATTCAGTGCACGCCTTGCTTTTTGTGCGTCACTGAGGGCCTAGTTAGTATGCACATTAATGATTTGGTTAGTATCACTAAATGTTAATCTTGAATAGGTGAATACAATGTATATTAATTAAATTGGGAGTGACACCTAATACCTTGAATTCTTCAGATTTTCTTCAAGCAACAAAATTGCCCCAATCTTCTTTGTCCAAGAAGTTCCATTGTTCAAGGGCTGACTTCTTTTTCTTATCACCCTCTTTTATGTATTCTCTGTTCAGATTTGTCCTATAATTCCTAAGCATCTTTCCAGCGCGTTGCATCACACTTTTACGATGCAACTTCTCATCCAATGCAAACAGATTCTGTAAAATAGAAATGTTATTAACTAGTATCCAAAATAGAATTGCAAATAATAGAATTTGTAATCTACAAAATAGAATTGCAAATAATAATAACTCACGCATAAATCCTTCCATATCAAGTCTTTTTTCCCCTGAGGAACTTTATGCCAATTATCATACTTAACACCACAATGGCTCCGAGTGGTACACCCAAGATAGTTTACAAAATTATTGCGGTTCACTCCAATTGCATTTCCTCCATTATCAAACTCCACAACCAATTTGGATCCACTGCCACTAAGCGCTATTAACTTCTTCAACAGAGTGATGCCCCTTTTCTTGTTAAGTGTTTGGTGCTGCGCATCAAGTTGCTCCAGTGCTTCAGTGGGTACATGTGCATCATCAACCTAAAATTTGACAAAAATAAACACACTGAATTAGCCCAATATAGAAATATGAGATATATGACATAACTAGAAGATAATGAATTTTATAGAAATACAGGATATATTTTTAGAACTTACATTGGTATCCTCGCCATGCTCATCATGAACAGCATGCTCATCATGGACTTCATGCTCATCATGGACATCATGCTCATCATGGTCAGCCATCTGAAAATGTCATTAAAAAGGAAAACAAGTATATATTAGGAAAAGATTAGGGTATACACTTACATCCTAAGTGTATAATGTGATGTCATTCTTATATATAATAAATGTGTACCACCTATCCCATCCTTGAACACCTAATCTCACTAGTAAGTGCATAATGTGTATTGGGTTTTCAAGAAAATTTCGGCAACATTTCCCCACTGTTCTCTAAGTACATATGTACTTAGAGAACAAACGGGGAAATGCTGCCGAAATTTTCTCGAAAACCCAATACACATTATACACTTACATCCTAAGTGAGATTAGGTGTTCAAGAACAGTCCCAAATCGGGGACTATCCAAGATTTACTCCTAATGAGTCAATCTTGGACGGGTTTCTAGGCCAACAAACACATTTGATCTCATTCTTATATATAATAAATGTGTACCACCTATCCCATCCTTGAACACCTAATCTCACTAGTAAGTGTATAATGTGTATTGGGTTTTCAAGAAAATTTCGGCAGCATTTCCCCGCTGTTCTCTAAGTACATATGTACTTAGAGAACAAACGGGGAAATGCTGCCGAAATTTTCTCAAAAACCCAATACACATTATACACTTACATCCTAAGTGAGATTAGGTGTTCAAGAACAGTCCCAAACAGGGGACTATCTAAGATTTACTCCTAATGAGTCAATCTTGGACGGGTTTCTAGGCCAACAAACACATTTGATGTCATTCTTATATATAATTAATGTGTACCACCTATCCCATCCTTGAACACCTAATCTCACTAGTAAGTGTATAATGTGTATTGGGTTTTCGAGAAAATTTCAGCAGCATTTCCCCGCTGTTCTCTAAGTACATATGTACTTAGAGAACAAACGGGGAAATGCTACCGAAATTTTCTCAAAAACCCAATACACATTATACACTTACATCCTAAGTGAGATTAGGTGTTCAAGAACAGTCCCAAACCGGGGACTATCCAAGATTTACTCCTAATGAGTCAATCTTGGATGGGTTTCTAGGCCAAAAAACACATTTGATGTCATTCTTATATATAATAAATGTGTACCACCTATCCCATCCTTGAACACCTAATCTCACTAGTAAGTGTATAATGTGTATTGGGTTTTCGAGAAAATTTTGGCAGCATTTCCCCGCTGTTCTCTAAGTACATATGTACTTAGAGAACAAACGGGGAAATGCTACCGAAATTTCCTCAAAAACCCAATACACATTATACACTTACATCCTAAGTGAGATTAGGTGTTCAAGAACAGTCCCAAACTGGGGACTATCCAAGATTTACTCCTAATGAGTCAATCTTGGACGGGTTTCTAGGCCAACAAACACAATAATAGATATGTACATGTTAGGGTTTCATCACAATTGATGTTAGGGTTTCATCAATGTTAGGGTTTAATCAAATCAAATTAGGATGCTAGAATGTATTTAAATCAAATTAGGGTTTAAATCAAATCAAACATGGCCGTGGTAGGCCATTCTTCTCAGTTCTCATTGAAAGAAGTGGTGAAACCAAGATTTAGATGCAATATTAGGCGAGCAACAACAACTGACCTCCCAGCAGTGGTGGCGGTGACCGGCGAGCTCCAGGCGGTAGGGCAGGCAGGTGCAGCGGTGGCCGGCGAGCTCCAGGCGGTAGGGCAGACAGACCAAGGAGCAGCGGCGTCGGCGACAAGGAGCAGCAGCATCGGCGGGCGGCGGCAAGGAGGAAGGCGGCGCGGCGGCGAGCTCCAGGCGGCAGGGAAGGCAGACCAAGGAGCAGCAGTGGCTGCGGAGAAGGGGGCGCGGTGGAGAAGGGGGCGTAGAGAAGGGGAAGAAGGCAGCAACAATGGCAGCGGAGAAGGGGGTGCACCGGCGGCGCGGCGGCGCTATCGTGGAGGAAGAAGGAGCTTTCGTGGAGGAGAAATCGGCGGCGTGGTCGGGCGACAGCAGAGAAGAAAAGGGAAATCAGCTTGCAATGAAACAGAAGAAAGGCGAAGAGTCGGGCGATCGCGGGATATTAAGTTCCAAAATAGCGTCGGTTGTTTCAAACAACCGACGCCTAAACGTCTTTAGCGTCAGTTGTTTGAACCAACCGACGTCCAATTGGACGATATTTTCACGAAATTGTTTGGCGGGAACCACTTTCAGCGTCGGTTATAAAAGGTTAACCGACGTTGAAAGTGACACTTTTCGCGCAAATTTTCATCGCGCATAGGCGTCGGTTTCTCTCTACATAACCGACGCTGAAAGTGACACTATTTGTTTTGCTCGAAAATTGGATTTCGCGGGCGACTTTAGGCGTCAGTTTGTTATTAACAACCGACACTGTATTCAAAGCGATACCCGTGTCTGGCTGGTCTTCGAATATAGACGTCGGTTTTCCTAAATAACCGACGTCTAATAGTGTAGGCGTCGGTTTTCCTAAAGAACTGACGCCCAGAAAAGTGACACTGAATGATGTTTCTGTAGTAGTGTATGGATCCTTTGTATAAATTATTCGGCTTGCTTGCCAAGCCTTATCTCTTATTTCAAGTGTAATTAATTCTTTCCCTTTATATTTGTACTCATATGATGTAATAGAGATATGATTAGTTTTAGTCTTTGTAAACTTGATGTAAGAAGGACACTTGAAGATCCAACTCCAAGGAGTATCCATGGAAAAGCACCATGAAGATCTAATTCCAAGAAGCAACCTAAAGATCCAACTCCAAGGAGCGTCTATGGAGAAGCAACAAGAAGATCCAATTCCAAGAAGCAACTTGAAGTTCCAACCTCATGAAGCATTCATGAAGTTGTTCATTGTAATGTTGATCATTATAGCCTTACAGGTTGATTCAAAGGTGTTTCATGAGATGCATAAGACCATAGGTGGACCGTAATCCTTTGTTTCTCCAAAGGATTACAATAGTATGACCATAACCAATGTATATATGTTTTTGATTGCATGTCTATCGTTTGTGGTTGTGAATATAGTAGTATATGATACATACTATAAGTAAGTGGTGTTTGGATATGTATATGTATTAATAAAACCCCTCAATTAATAATATTAAATTTTAGTTGCCTTCCATAAAGTAACACACATGAAAAGCTTGATCGACTATGTGTGGGAACGCCTCCACATGGTACACTGTCTATCTCGTAGAAGTGTGATGGTGGGTGTGTGGGTCTGCCTCCGCAGGGTGCACACTCATCGTGTTGTCTTATGGGTTGGACTTAACTAGGGAACTTTAATAGGATCAAGTACCTAGAGGCACACAGATGCATCATGGCAAGGATTTGTGGATGATCATCTATCCAAGAGTTGCATATGATGCAATTGGCAAAACTACCTACCTTAGTATTTGGTCTTTGACGCCGACGTTGGTTGGGCATTGATCCAATTATTTTAAATCTTAGCTCACTAGAAGGTTGTGCGTTGCGATCTTCCGAGTTGATAGTGAGGGCTATTAATTTGAATAAAATAGTGGGAGCGTAATTAATTAAAGGCCTAATTAATCTCATTTATCAAATCTTTACAAGTCAAAATGTTTTGGACTAAGTGCACATTTTTCTTTTGTAGAAATCAAATGGCAAACAACACTCACACTTTCTCATTGCGATCAGTCCTTGAGAAGGACAAACTTATCAGTACAAACTTTCAAAACTGGTTTAGGATGCTGAGAATTGTTCTCACACATGAGCGTAAGATCTATGTCCTTGAAACACCAAAGTCAGTGGAACCCGCCATAAATGCACCCAAGGATGAAAAGGATGCTTACAAGAAGCACCTTGATGATGTTGTGGATGTCAAGTGCCTGATGTTGTGCTCAATGAACTATGAGTTGCAAGAGTAGCATGAGAACATGAACATCATGGAGACGGTAACACATCTCAAGAGCATGTATCAACATCAAGCCAGACATGAGAGATATGATGTCTCCAAGGCTTTGTTCAGGAGAAAGATGAAAGAGGGAGACTCAATCGGCACCCATATACTCACTTTGATTGGGTACGTAGAAAGCCTATCCAAGATGAGATTTTCCCTAGGTCAAGAGTTGGCTACTGATGTGATTCTACAATCATTTCCTGAATCATATAGTCATTTTGTCATGAACTATAACATGAACAATCTTGACAAGCCATTGTCAGAATTGTTGGGCATGTTGAGGACACTTGAAGCACGAATGAAGAAAGACAAGCCTAAGTCTGTGATAATGATCATCAATACAGGGAAAGTTAAAAGGTAAAGGCAAGGCTAAGAAAGGTTCTAAAGCCGGGCTGAATCCAAAGTCATCCGCGCTCAAAGCTAAAGGTGGGATCTCCAAGGAAGGTAGTTGTCACCATTGTCACCAGGCTGGACATTGGAAAAGAAACTGTCATCTCTACCTGGAGGAACTGAGGAAGAAGAAGCAGGGGATAGAGATCTCCACTTCAGGTATATACATTATTGAGATAAACTTAAATACTTCTTCATCATGGGTACTGGATACCGGATGTGGATCTCACATATGTTCTAATATGTAGGATCTAATAAGAAGTAAGCCTTTACGAAAGGGCCACGTCAAGCTACGGGTCGCTAATGGAGCAAGAGTTTCTGCCACCGCAGTTGGAGTTATTAGTTTATCTTTGCCTACGAGCCTTGTAATAGAATTAGAGAATTGCAATTATGTACCTGCCATTAATAGAAATATTATTTCTTTATCTTGTATGGACAAGGGTGGATTCGAATTTCACATTAAGAATGGAGTTATTTCTATTTCTAAAGATGAGATATTTTATGGTAATGCCCCTATGTCTTATGGTATCTACTTGTTAGAACTTGAGACTAGCATATACAACGTAAATACTAAAAGGTTAAAACTTGACAACTCAAACAAAACATACTTATGGCATTGTCGTCTTGGGCACATAAATGAGAAGCACATATCTAGACTCCATAAGGATGGTTATCTAGACTCTTTTGATTTTGAATCATTGGAAACATGTGAGGCATGTTTATTAGGGAAGATGTAACGTCCCAGGATTTGAGGCCTCAGATAACATGATCTTAAAAGGAATGATTGGACTACCCATATCACCAACGTGCACCTCCATTTCCGGGAACCCATCTCTAAAGAACTCCATAGTTAAGTGTGCTCATCTTGGAGTAGTACTAGGATGGGTGACCATTCGGGAAGTTGATCCTGGCTTGCGCCTCAGTGAGGACAAAGTGCGCAGTTAAGGCTAGTGGTGGTTTGTGGGGCCAGTTGTCATTCTTGAAACTCGACTAGAGCCTTGGGCAGTGGGCCCGAGCGTTACAATTGGTATCAGAGCATAGGTTTCTCACTTAACCATTAATAATTATTAAATTTTACAAACTCCATAGAACCCAAGGGAGTTATTAGAGGATTATCCGAAAGATGGAGGTGTCTAGAAAAGGATCACGACCGGGGGATGACAATATTTTCCTCCGCACCGCTAGTCGGAATACGAGGACTCCCAGATCCGTGTGACTGCCTGGCCAAAGTCTTAGGGTATGAATCGAAATAAGATACCTTTAGGACTTTCTCATCTTATTCATCCTTTCTCAACTCAAATTCTATTAAGGACCTTCAGGATTAGGGTTTCCTCTCTTCTCCTCACTCTTTTGAGATACGGGTAAGGTTGACAAGGATTAAGGAATCCTCAACCAAATTAGTAAAAAACATGTAAATAAGATGTCATGGACATAAGCTTAATAGAGTAAGTGTAAATGAATAGATACATGCTTAGGTCGAATGACACGAGTTGTCATTGCCAGCAGGAGAGACCTGAGAATAGACCTTCTTGTCAGGAGGATGAGTATAAAGAGAGTTAGTCTTGGAGATAGAGATCTCCATTACAAGTAGAGACCTAGCACATCCTTTGAGGATGATGTTAACCCTAACCCTAAGTGGAGGTTTGAGAGAGAGATGAGATGATGAGACCAGGTGTTTGGACAGACATGCCTTGGATGCCATGTGAGCCATGAGAAGTTGATGACTATCTTTGGCGACCCAACCCTGGGAAGGGTCGTGCATGTTTGAGCGAAGGATAGCTCATTCATGGATAAAGTTAGAGAAGAACCTATAAACCCTATCGGCTTGGGCAAGTAGGGTATAGCTTGCACCCAGAGTGTGTCAGTAGTATGAGAAGTAAGTTAAAACCGAGGCTAGAAGGATAGGATGGATGGCTTATGGGATAAGCATAAGGGGCTATGGATAATCATGAGCAAACATAAGTTGAGCATAGGTTTCACCCGCGTAGGGGTATGCATGTGAAGCTCGGTCTTGCATGGAGGGAGGACCTCTAATAGTGGGGATGGTTGTAAGGTTAGCTCTAGAGAGAGAGAGCAGGAACCCGAGCAGGAAGGTTAGAAGCCTAGACTAGGAGATATGAGGAAAAGTGGGGAGTCGAGGGTGATGCGACCTAAGTGGATGATAGTGGTTTCCCTATGCTTGACCCCTGGAGGCTAATGATATCTTGGTTATCTTTAGAGGAACCAAACCCTAGATGAGACAAAGAGCGCCTTAGACCTTGAGGAGGTTTAAGTAACCACTTGTGAGGCTTTATACCTAGTCGGTTGTCCTTGAGGAGGACTTAACTCTGAGGTGCTGCTTATATAAAAGGATCATGGAAGTACATGTCATACCTTGGACATGCTTGATTCATGGTGAAGAGATTGAGCATGTAGTTGGACACCCAAAGGTGAACCTAGGGTTCCTAGGCCTAAGAGGGGAAGCACTGTATCCAATGCTCCTGATGAGATTTGAGTCTCTATAGTTTCAAGCATGGTACTCCTCATGTGTAGAGGTAAAGGAAATCCCTTAAGTTAAGGGTATGTTGGATGAACCCCTCACAACTAAGTTGGTCTAATGTTGAGGGTGAAAACAAGTGTGACCTAGCATGGTTTTGTAGGCGTCTGCTTGTGCCTTAGTATCTTGCTAGGGCTAAGCATGCTCATGTGGATGCAGACCCTAAACATATGGATGGTTGTGACCTTGTTGTCAAGAGTTGTAGTTTCCTCCCATCCTGGGAGAGGGACCCTTTTGTAGGGTGTATACCAGTTTTATTGGTTTTGAGGAAACCTAAAGAGGTCTCATAGGATCTTGAGAAGATAAGTGAAAAGCATGTGGTATGAGAAGGAACCGGTACACCCATAGATAACCATCTCTAAGCACATGTGGATGTGTTACCATGGAGGTAATCGGTATGGGGCCTGACCGAGGTAGGCAGGTTGCCATGACCCCTATGAAAGGGTGAAAGTTAGTCATGAATGCAGAAAGAGATGATGAAGGCTTGGGTAAGGTTCTAAGTTGGACATGTACCATAATAGAATCCTATGTCTATCCTAGGGTCAGGTAGAGATAAGACTGATGGAAAAAGGAGTTGCCTAATTCCCTAGTTGCACATGACCATAGGGTCGGGAGATAACAATTATCATTATCTGAGGTCCATGGGTTAGGAGATTGATAACCTTCATGAACTCATGGGACCCAAAGGGCAGATGAGTAGGGCACTCTCTAGATGCATAAGGGAAGAGGGATGACCCCAAAAGTGTCGGCACCCTATAGACCTAGAGGAGATGACTAAGGATTGTGTGTAAACCCCAGTAGGCTCGAGACTAGTTCTCCATGGAAGTAACCTTGATATCGAGATGATTGTGATGTAGAGACATGGGTGGCACATTTCAACTTAGATTTGAAAGTGTACTGGCAAGGTGGGTTGTACCATCTCTACTCTTGGAGCAGGAAGAACTCTATATTTGGACTGTAGCCAAATGCTTATTTCCTCCTGTTATGGGAGTGAGAGATAGGAAAATACACATGCCATACACCAAGGATAAAGATGATGTGAGTTGGAACATTGCTATAAGGTATGAGGATAGAAATGATAACATACCTTTATGGAATGAATGATACATGGATGGTTTACAAACACTAAGAGTATTAAGGAAATCATCTTGTGAGGATGTTTTATCATGAGCTATGTGGAATTTGCAAGTGATACAAGGTTGAGTTTGATAATCAAGAGGATGAGCTCAGAGTGTTCTAATGAAGATAGACTCAGAGTTTGAGACGAGATGATAAGTGGAATACATGGAAGTGTATGTCTTCAAACATTACCTAATACCTAAGGATGTGAAGTGGTACTGAATGCTCTGGTTGAGAAATAGCTGCCTAGTTTAGCTAGCAGCTAGAAAAAGTTGAGGTTGCTAGGCTAACCTTAAGTTGAGAAAAAGAGATAAGTTTGGTTAACACCCAGATGTATTGATAGCGGTTAATCAAGTGAATGATTGTTTGGTTAGCCAACCTAGTCTGTGATGTAATGAAAGGATGGTTGTGGAACCTCAGATGCACTTCTTTGGAAAGGAAAGTGATGAAACCCTGATGAGAATGGTGTAGGGTTTCTGAGGTATCCAGCTTGAGGAATTATGACATACTGGATATCATGGTTTTAGGATCACCATACACTGTGATACTACATAGACAGTAAGAGATAGTAGCACTTTGGATGCTTAAGATGAAGATGCATGTGGCTTGTGGCCATGCATGATAGTAGGATGAACACCAGTAACCCAATGCTTTGACTTAGAGGTTAAAGAATCCCCGGGGGGAATGGGAATTCATCACTACAGATGTGGTGGTAAGTCTTCACTAGACCAAATAAGGTCAAGATGCAATATGGGTTATGGTAGATCTCCTTACCTAGATGTCATGATATAGAAAGAATGTTGTCAAGGGACATATTCAGTTGAACTACTTAAGAGAGAAAGATGGTTCAACTACACCATGATGCAAGTTCAAAAGTTCTTGAGTATGACCTAAAGGTTCACTTCCATGAGGTGGAAGTAGATACGTGAAGAACTCGATGATAGTATAGTTTATCACCCCTAACTAATGGTTAGTATGATCCAGACTAGAGGGTCTGACGAGAGCAAGTGTGCTTGTTCAGGGTGATACAAAGAGACAATTCTTAAGATGTGATGTTAGCCAACATAGCTTTTATCGGGATGCAAGAAGTTCTATAGGGAGGTTGTGTCGGTCACCACTTCATTAGGATGATGTTGGTGAAGGAGGCCTCGCGAAGGTCAGAAAAGAACCACAATGTGTGCAGATGAAGTCACTTTGATCGTGTAATGGCTGAGAGAGGGCCCAGTGGTGACATGAGTCACGAGCGGATGCAAAGCAGACTGACATGAAGTTCACTGTGGGAGAATATAATGTGAAAATATGACCCCTCTGAGCTACAATTGAGTTAGCTGAGTCCCCGATATATGGGTCCATTTGAGATGGATTGGTGGAGAAGGTTGTGTTTAGCCTTACCCCTCAGGAAAACATGATGTATAATGTGTTCCATAAGTCCGATCTAGAGCACTATGTGAGGTACCCAAGGCATGTGTTGAGCCCTGAACCAAATCAACTTTTGAGAGGCTGAAATGTCCCGAGTCACCTATGAGGGTATGATATACCAAGGTAAGAAAGAACTCATATGGAAGAATATGAGATGATGAAGGTTCTTGGGAAGCACCATGGAAAGGGTAAGGCTACATGGAAGCCACGATGGACATAGGAAAGGTTTATCCTGATTTGTTTGTTTGCTTGGTGGAATTTTGAGGACAAAATTCTTATAAGAGGGGAAGGATGTTACAACCCCACTTTTTGGGTTCCTTTGGTGAGGAATGTATTTTATCACATTAAAGATATTGGAACAAATAATGATATAATTTATTTTGAATACATGGATTTTGTTTACAATAGCCTTGATGATTGTGTTATGGGCTTTATTGGCTATTGGGCCCAATAACAAGGAAATTCAATTAGTAAATGAATAATTGAGTTTTTGAGAAAAGAAAGGTTTGGAAACCTCTGGAAAGCAAAAGAATGTAATACAAGGATGGATTTCGTGCCTGTTAGGTTCCTTGGGTGCCAAGGAGTCCAAGATTGTTAAGAAAACACAATAAGAAAAGAAAAGATCAAATAAGTATTTCTTTATTAAGAAAGAAATTGAAAACAATGGTAATATGTGGAAAACAAGTGGAAAGAGGTGTAATTAAGCTATCTTTGATGGATTTTCGTATCCAAAGGATTCCTAATATTAAAAGGAATACCAATGAGGAAAATAAAAGAGAAATAAAAGAGAAATCCTCAAAAAGAGATATTTTAATAAGAAAAAAATAAGATAATAAAAAAAGGATGAAAGATAAGGAAAGAGGCTAACGAAATATTCCCAAGAGAATATTTTGAGCCATTAAGGTTCCTTGAGGTTCAAGGAACTTAGCATAATAATTTATAGGAAAGGAAAGAGAAAATAGGTGAGAAATATTCATAATTGAGAAATATCTTTCACCTAATAAAAAGGCACGTTTTCTTTTATATTATGAGCCAAAATTTGTAACAGAGGTAGATTAAGTCTTCATTAAGTTTCCTTCAAAATTTGGGATTAATTCGACACTCGGTTTGGGAGATATGGATTTTACAAAATTCATAAAGTGTAGAGGAAAGTTTTTTGTCATGATTTTATTAGATCTATTTTGATATAAACGCGAGACACCACACCCGTTGGATTTGGATCCAACAGAGGTTGTGTTGTCACCTTCCTTAGTCGGACAAGGAAACATTAGGCTGAGAGGGTAGTTTTTCCTAAACTGATATCTTGCAAAATAATGGACAGATCATTATGGCGATTAGTCCAGTGGATTCAGGAGAAGAATCTGAACCTAGGAAACCCATGTCTTGGTAGGTTTCGTGGACGCCAAGTAAAATGCCCAAATCTGATTGGGATCTCTTCATCGACCTGTCTATATATATAGGGGGCATTGGACCCCAACGAAATGGTAAAACCCTCCCATTTTGTTCGGCCAAACTCCGCGAGGGGATTTGCTCTTTCAATTGCTTCTGGAGGTGTGTCCCTTTGCACCCATCATCGTCGTGAACCTGCTGAAGGGGAGGGAAGCTAGGTGGTCTGGTCCGCATGACCTCGGGGAAATTGAGGCCCCAACCACCTTCAGCGGAGCCGAGCGGAGGAGGGGCGATGTGGTCGGCATGGTGGTCCATCTGTGGTTGGCGAGCCGAGGAGGAAGAAGGGCTGCCTCTGTTCCTCTGTTTTACCGAGTAAGCAGGGGAGGTGGGCTCCCAGTCCGTGCGAGGAAGAAGACGCAAGGAGCGGGCAACCGGGTTCCCAGCTAGCCGGATCCAGGGCTCAATCCGTGAATCCAAGGAAGGATTAATCGCTAGAAAAAGAAATAAAAGGGATACGTGGCGCATCGCGATTGGCCCAAAAGGTAAATTCTTTGAAAATTCGTAATTACTTATTGGTAGCTCCGATGGAAACATACAAAATATGAAATTTGATCAGGAGAACACGTAGAATCCAATAAAAATACTTTTAAAGCCTAATTTAGTTCATATTTACATAAGTGTGCTAAGTGAATGAAAAGTGTTTTGAAATTATGTTAGAAACCCTAATTGAAATTAATGGCTACGTTCATGATGCTTAATTGGTGAAATTAAGTAATAGTAACCTATTGAAATATTAATGATGAACTTGAACCTGATCTAGATGATTATTGCATGATTTAGGGTTTTACACCAATTATGAGTGGTTAAGCACTTAGAAACCCTAATTTAGGGTAAAAGAGGATAATATCATATTTAATTCGAAAAATATGATAATATGTTGTTAAATGATGGTTCTAAGATATTTTGAATATAAAAGTTCCTAATCATGAATGGATACCCTTAATATGATAATTAGGGTTTTCTAATGGATAAAGTTGGAATTAATGATAAATGAAATTCATAGGTGAATTAGATCATAATGAATTATGAGTTGTTAATCCGAAAGAAACTAAAGGTGATATTTGAGTCTAATGACCTTGAAATAACTTAAAAACATAAAAATGGTAGTTTTGGTATAAAATAGAAATAATCGACTTTTATTGGGCTTATGATGTTGAAATTAGGGTTTAATATGATAAAAGCATTATGGAGGCAAAAACCCTAATAAAAACCTAAAGTGATCTATAGAAAGCCTAATGTGGAATCCAAGTCTAGCTTTAGAATGTTCTGGATAAACTATAACACTTGGATCCCATGCATTAATTTCAGGATATTGTTGATTGCTTGTTGCTTGTTCTTTATCCTTATTTCTTGGACAATCAAGTTGCTCTGGATTAGGTATGTGGTTAATTATGAATAACCGCCTTATTTTCCTGAGGATTTTCTGGATGGTTAATCGCATTGAATGCAAATTATCAGTTTGGATGTTCATACTTGCAAACTATAAAGTCATTATGATTATCACATTAATAATAGAATTATGGATTCTCGCACTTACATGCCACCCTGATGGATGATGCCAAAGGTCAGGCCCAGATGGGTAGACCAATGGACACCTTGAGTGGTGACCCCAGGCACCAAGCTCAGGAATGAGAAGGTGGCCTATGATATTGCATGATTAGTGGGCACCATGAGTGGTGACCCCCAGGCACCAAGCTCGAGATTGAGAAGGTGGCCTTAAGTCATTGGCAAAGGAAGCCCTAAGGTAGGTATGCCAGGGTTAGGGCAAAAGTGGTGGATAATGTCATACTAAAAAGTGTAAATTGTCTTGTTAATTAACTTGATTGTGATAATTATATTGTTATCCATATGTGCAAACTTTTGGTTGCCTCCACATACCGACATATTTCGATATGTTGACCGACGTTTTGTTTGTCGGCGTTTTAGATGTAACCCTGAAAAGCACAAACAGTAAAGTGACACCATGTGAAACCGAGAAATAAAGTGCAAGGAGGATTAGATAGAGTAATTCAAGCCGTGGATAGATAATTTTCAAAAGTTTTATAAAGGTAAGCAAAGTTTTAATTTTCTACCAGATTTTAGTTTAGTTAGTAGGATTTCATAATTATTATTTATTATTTTTCAAACCTTTGATCTGGGTTATTGGATAACGGCTTTGACCTTTCGGTCTCCCTTAATTGGGGGTTACCGGGAGGCGGGGTCGTTTCAATTGGTATCAGAGCCATAACCCCTCTAGTAGGTGGGGCCCACATGGGCATGGCATGCCAGTCTTGAGCAGTGCGGTCCAGGCATGTAGGAAAGGGTCGTCCATGGTTGACGTAGCCACCCTTGCGCTGATATTCTGTGATCGGGAGCTGGGTGTCCATGGGCCATTATGGGTCTACACTAAAATGGGGTCAGATTATGATTCCTTATAGTTGAGCCTTGACGAGGACGTCAAGAGTCTAAGTGGGAAAGATTGTAACGTCCCAGGATTTGATGCCTCAGATAACATGATCTTAAAAGGAATGATTGGACTACCCATATCACCAAGGTGCACCTCCTTTTCCGGAAGCCCATCTCTAAAGAACTCCATAGTTAAGCGTGCTCAGCTTGGAGTAGTACTAGGATGGGTGACCAGTCAAGAAGTTGATCCTGGCTTGTGCCTCAGTGAGGACAAAGTGCACAGTTAAGGCTAGTGGTGGTTTGTGAGGCCAGTCGTCATTCCTGAAACTCTACTAGAGACTTGGGCAGTGGGCCCGAGCGTTACAGAAGATGACCAAGAATCCTTTCACTGGACATAGTGAGAGAGCCAGTGATCTATTAGGGCTCATACATACTGATGTATGTGGACCTTTTAGATCAAATGCTAGAGGAGGCTATCAATACTTCATTACCTTGACTGATGACCTCAGTAGGTATGACTATGTATATCTTATGAAATACAAGTCAAAAACTCTTGAAATGTTCAAGACTTTCATGAATGAAGTAGAGAAGCAACTTGGTAAGAGTATTAAAGCACTCTCTTCAGACCGAGGTGGCGAATACTTAAGCCAAGAGTTTGAGGACCTTCTGAGAGACCGTGGTATTGTATCACAATGGACTCCACCTGGTGCACCACAACATAATGGTGTGTCAGATAGAAGGAATCGTACATTATTAGACATGGTACGATCAATGATGAGTTCTGCCGAACTTCCAATATCATTTTGGGGATATGCTCTTGAAACTGCAATGTTTACACTTAACTGTGTACCTTCCAAATTGGTTCAAAAGACACCATATGAGATATGGAATGGGAATCGTCCCAATTTGTCTATGTTAAAGATTTAGGGATGTGAATCTTATGTTAGGAAAAAATTTCCTGAAATTCTTGGATCCAAATCAAAAAAATGCTATTTTATTAGATACCCCAAGGAAACTCGGGGATACTACTTCTACACACCAACTGACAACAAAGTGTTTGTTGCTAGGACTTCTGTATTTCTTGAAAAGGAATTTATTTCCAAAGGAATTAGTGGGATGAATGTAGAGCTCGAAGAAGTTTGAGACCAACAAGAAAGCAGAGAACCTGAGGAGGTACATAAGGAACATGAAGACTCACAAATTGTTGTGGAATTTCAAGTTCCAAATGTAATACAGGAACCTCGTAGGTCTAGTAGGAAACGAATTGAGCTTGAGAGATTTGGATTTCTCGTAACTCAAGACAGTGAAAAATTGGGCATAGCAGATGAGCCAACTTCCTATCTAGAAGCTACTAAGGGACCAAAATATGAGAAATGGCTCAAAGCCATAATATCTGAGATAGAATCCATGTACACCCACAAGGTATGGACCTTGGTGGATCCACCCAAAGGGGTATAACCCATAGGGTGCAAGTGGGTCTTCAAGAAGAAGACTGGCATGGATGGAAATGTTCAAACCTATAAAGGTAGATTGGTTGCGAAAGGATTCCATCAAATTCAAGGTGTTGATTATGACGAGACCTTCTCACCAGTTGCCATGGTTAAATCCATCAGGATCATGCTGGCCATTACAACTTATTATGACTTTGATATTTGGCAGATGGATGTTAAAACATCATTTCTTAATGGGAATTTACTCGAGGATGTGTACATGACACAACCTGAGGGTTTTATCGATCCAAAGGAAGACTATAAAGTCTGTAAGCTACAAAGGTCAATCTATGGATTGAAGCAAGCATCTCAGAGCTGGAATCTACATTTTGACGAAGTAGTCAAAAAGTTTGGCTTTAGTCAAAATGAAGATGAACCTTGTGTTTACAAAAGGGTTAGTGGGAGAACAATCGTATTTCTCATATTGTATTTGGATGACATACTATTGATGGGAAAGGACATCCCTACTCTTCAGATAGTAAAAGATTGGCTAGGGAAGACCTTCTCTATGAAGGATTTAGGCAAAGCATCCTATATACTAGGGATCAAGATCTTTAGAGATAGATCTAGAAGGCTTCTAGGCCTAAGCCAGAGCACATATATTGACAAGGTGCTAAAGAGGTTTAGCATGGAGGGTTCTAAGAGAGGTAACTTGCTCATGTCCCATGGGGTTACGCTCTCTAAAGCCCAATGTCCTAGTTCATGTGATGAACGGGAATGCATGAGTAAGATTCCATATGCATCAACAATTGGATCTATCATGTATGCGATGTTATGTACTCATCCTAATGTGTCGTATGCTTTGAGCATGACAAGCCAATATCAGTCAGATCCAGGTGAATGTCACTGGACAACCGTAAAGAACATCCTAAAGTACTTGAGAAGGACTAAGGATCAATTCTTGGTAGACGGTGGTGAGGAAGATCTCGTGGTAAAGGGTTACACCGATACTAGATTCCAAACTGACAAAGATGACTAAAGATCGCAATCTGAATTTGTGTTTTGCCTTAACAACGGAGCTGTGAGCTGGAAGAGTTCCAAGAAAGAGACGGTTACAGATTCTACAACAGAGGCCAAATATATTGCCGCATCTAATGCTGCAAAGGAAGTTGTGTGGATCAAGAAGTTCATTTATGAACTTGGAGTGGTTCCAAGAACTGGTGATGCAATTGAGTTGTTTTGCGACAACAACAGAGCAATTGCATAGGCTAAAGAACCAAGATCGCACCAAAATTCCAAACATATTCTACGGCTGTTCCATCTCATACGAGAGATCGTACAACGAGGAGATGTGAAGATTTGCAGAGTACCTACAAAAAAGCAATGTGGCTGACCCGCTCAAAAAAGCACTTTCACAGCAGAAACATGACAGACATGTTAGATCACTTGGATTGAGATTCATGAGTGATTGGGTATAAGTGCAAGTAGGAATCTGTTGGTATGTATGCCTATAGAGACTATCATTTGATGTTTGTAATGGGATACTATGTAAATGGTTTGTAATACTACATTAATCATATCGATAAAGGAAAGTTTCCAATCTATATGTTTGTGTTTTATATTGTGAGATGACCATAAAACTTATAGATGTCTATAGAATAATATACTCAATGACATATGTCTTCGGGTTGATGAACTGAACAGTGAGATCATATGTATGCTAAGATTATGTATTCTTGTTTTGTCCCTAATCAGTTATTATTGTGGAAATATCCATAGACATCAATAACACATAAGATTAGAATCTATGTTGGTTGATGGAAGAATTTCATTATCCATAATATGGATATATCAAACCAAATACATAGATACTTGTTAGAGAACAATGTATCAGATAGACCCACCTTGAGAGTGACACATGGATACCATGATTGGTAGTTAGAGTCACATCTCATAATGATGGTGGTGATTTTGGTTCTTAGACCTGAAGTCACTACACTTATCACACGTTCTTCGATGTACTTTGATATCATCCACTGTGGTCTTGAATAAGGATTACCATAAAGATGGTGCTTGGGTGCACTGTGACACATGGGGATGATTGTGAGTGATGTAGATGGAATTTGTCATTCTTATGGGAGTTTGATATTCCGACCACCTGATAAGCGAGACTGAGAAATGCATGGCCATGCTGATGTGAGTCAATATGTGATATTGAGCTTACATATATCTCAGACAGTCTGCTCTAGTTCAAGGAACATGGATTGCAAGTTGAAAAGGATAACAATTCCATTACTCGAGTTCAATCTGGATATCAATGACAAAGGAACTATACAATCATTGTAACACCAGTCATGAATGATAGGTTAAGTTGTTCTACAACTTCTCTAATTACTTGGGTGGCAATGAAGTCTTGCTAGATATCAATCATTACCTATGAAATCATAATATGATCATGGATATCACTACCAACGTAATTTGGAGCCTACCGGGTCACACACATAGGATGTATTGGAATAGGAGTATAATTGTGGATTTGATTGAAATTTCTATGAATCACATTGGTTACTAAAATGTTTATGTAATCGATTAGAATAATATTGGAGTGACGGGCTCTAAGTGCAAGTGGGAGTCTGTTGGTATATATGCCTATAGAGCCATCCCAAGAGATTGCATGGAGTCAGATATTAATTAATCAATTAATGTGATTATTTGGTTAATTAATGAATTCCAGAATATTCTAATTAATCCACAAACATTTTAATTAACGCAGTGTTTTTGTTTACCGATGGGTTTAGGAAACCCTACTTCCCTTCGTCTCCTATTTAAAGGAGCTTGACGGGCGATATCTATATAAGATATTTAGAGAGGCTTTTCAGTTTATGCTCATGTATGTAAACCCTAGCCGTCACCATTCTCAGGAGAGAAAGGAGAGCATCACAACGCTAGCATGACGCTGCACAGAGATGACTCCCATCGGCTTAGGAAGCGTGACGTGGAGTTCCAATCCATCTGCGTGGACGAAGTAGAGACGCAGACGCCGAGACTCCTGCGTTCAGAGGACGTCTATAACCATACGTACGTGCTACGAGCAGCGTACATCACCACACAAAGAAATGCCACCAGATCTTCCTACGACACACTTAACGAACGGGAGAGAAGTTTTGTCCGTGTAGGCCAGCAGCGTTGCACACCATCATGCAACGGGACATCACAGGACTTACTCCAGGATAAGGTATATCCCACAATCACTCCTTCTGAATATGTTGTTATCGATGAGATCTTGTGTTGGGTTGTGTGGATTTTTGTTGCTTCCACTGCACATGGTTTCTCCACAAAACCCAACAAATATATCTATAGAACTTTCATAAAAAATGATCAGAAAGAAAGATTGGGAACAATCATCAAAAAAGAAACTAAAAGAATGACATACACATAGCTGCCAGATCAAGTGTAGGATATAAAAAGGTAAGAAATGCCACAAACAGTTGATAATCATATCTTCAAAAGTTTTTGCTTTCAACTAAGCATGCATTCAATGACTAGTTGTTTGGTGTATCCAATGCATTTTTAACTTCAAGTCAATAAGAAGAAATGAGATAGATCAAAAGAACGTTTGAGTCGGTCCTTAGTGTCACATCATGTCGCTCCTTAGGGGTGATAATATATGCATAGATTAGTTGATAGTGCAAGGTGGTTAATAAATTCTTTTCACCATAGATTTTCACGAATTATAATGTCATTCACAATATGCAACACAGTTATTCTGAATAAGATCACCGTTTGCATTCTTTTACTCATAGATATAGGAGAAGATCTAAATAGTTTGTTACACTTCTGGGCTCAAATTCAAGAGGCACTCTAGTAAAAAAATTAGAGTAATCCTATACAAGTAAGAAAAAGCCAATATCAATATGTAAGTTTTGATTTAATGACGTTAATGTTTCTTTTCCTTCTCAAAGTTATACATTATGTTAAAAGATGATGAAATTCTCTAACTTGTGCTTTTATGTAGGGTTGGCGAGGAGATGTACACATTGTTGATGAATGCTGCCATTCGGTACAAATTCAAGAGGCACTTTAGTATAAATATACTAAGTATTCTCGAACAAGGAAGTAAAAACTAATGTCAAGATCTAAATTATGATATATGACATTAATAATTTCTCAAATTTGCATGGCTGGGGACGATCCACTTGTGAGGAGAAACAACAAGTCTAGAGCCATCAAAGTTCAATATCAAGGATTCAAGAGGAATCATTTTGGTGAGATGCATTTATATACAAGATGGTATATTCTAGATTTATGTTTCTTTATGTTTAATTTTATGTCAAAGCATGTAATAGAATATCTATAGTAGTGTAAGAATGTGTTTGAAAATAAGTTTCACTTTTGAGTCTAGGAAATCATATTATTGCAAAGATATTCATAGTTATATGACCCTCCCCGAATGAAGCCTACTTGAAGAGTGGCAAGGATCGATTGCTTTTTCAACATACAATGTTGTTCAATTTAGAGTTATGAGAATCCTCTTGTAAAATACTTTTAGGTTAATCCATTGCTCATTCTTGTGACAATATCTTCTAATTTGACATTGATTACAACTCATTCAATCATTTGAAAGTTAATTCAATACTTATTCATCACAGTAATGTCTCTAAGTAATTGTTTTGTTTATGTATCATTTCAATACCTTATCGAAGGTGAATCTATTACTCATTCATCACCATATGAACTTGTATGAATTTGGCATAAACCAAACACCTTTTAAATCCTTTTTGAAGGAAAGAGCTTCACCTCATCAAGAAAATAGCACCTCCAAACTTGACATTCATTTCAATCCCTTTTGAGTCCTTGTTAGAGGTCAAGCCAGCACCCATTCATTGTGATGATGTCTCATAACTTGACATGCATTTCCCCATCTCAAATTTTATGTCATGGTTTGCAAGAATGTCTTTAAATATGAAATATTAATGCACTACATTGACATTCATGATGATGAGAGTATTGAGTTGAATCTTTATCATGATCTACATCACACTCTTTAGAACAAATTATAGAAATGGGAATGCATCCAATCAAAATTGGTTGTAGGTTTAATCCATGCCAATATTTTTTCACCTGAATTACCATCAAAATCATGTGGCTCTTGATATCACACCTTTCATAATGAGTGGAATAAATGGACACCCTATTCAGTATCACCTTACTTAGTATTATTGGTGCATTATTGTTGGATGAAATTCATTAATACAAACTCCATGATTCTAAGAAAAATATATATCCACTATCAATGTGCCTGATGCAATCATTGAGCCATACCAAAAATAATACCACAATTAGATATTCTAACAACTACTTGAAATCTAGTTGTTATGGTACATGCCTGATACATGATTGCTCAAACCCCTACATTTAATTCAACTTCATCCTCTCACATAAGCCAGAATTTATTTTTGAAACCAAACAAGCCTCAAAGAAATGCCATATATATGTGTCCTTATAGTTCCTACTATAACTACTTTAAGAATATGGACCTAATCTCCCTTTTAGCTCCAATAACAATACTATTATGACTAAGTTCAATAACAACTTGAAGACACATTCCTATATTGATGATTTTAAAAGAGTTGTGTCTTTCATCATGAAAATTTATCTCCAAGCCTAGTACATGTAGATATCATATACGTGATTAATTGTTGCTAGATAGATTATGAGTACTATAGCACAAACTCAATCAAATCTATCTATTGTTGAACCTTAAGTTCCTAAAATTCTACCATCCATATATCCTTGACATAAACATGTATAAATTGGACCCTCCTCACACTAACATGGTATCTTTAGTTCTATGGTCATTTGGTCCCTAGACTATCAGTGCACCTTAATTCCACAATCCATAAAACTTTCCTCTATGAAAGCACTAACAAACATTTTATTCAGGATTAAGGAACAACCTATTCCTTCTTGTAATCTATAGTAAGGATAAAAAGGTAGTGTGTTCCATGTCAATCCCAACCCCTCCAATTTGATAAGGAAAATTTTATGTAACTATATTTCCTCTTCCATTGTATTCCTAATTTAGCCATTGATGTGATGATATAAAAAAATGATTTAGGTTTCTCCTGCAGTCAAATCAACGAGGTTTATGCTAGTGATTTCATGTTGCTTTTCTCTTATACACCACTTGCATGGCACCTTTAGTTCATATCAAGAATTTCCTTTATGTTTCTCTTTATAATTTCCCCACTCTTAAGACACATTACCATATGGAATTGGTGCATAAGAGGATCTAACATGTTTCCCATGGATAAGGATGGGGCTTACATTGATACCTAGACACATATGAACCTTTTTCATTTCTCTTATTTGACTTTCAAGATGATTTATATGTTTTCCAAAAAAATTGTGGAAACTACGTATTCTCATTTGTTTGCACTCATTTGAGCTAAAAAAGAAACATACACGGGTTCATTTTTTCTATGCTTTGTAGTGGTTGATCAAGATATAATTGTTGGTTATGGAAGAAAAATATCTTGTGATAGATAACACCAACCTACACTTGGTGTATTTTATGTAATGGATGTGTTTTGTGGGTTCTTTTGGCTAAGAATAGAAAGAAATGATAAATCCATGTAAAGAAGGGGTGAAAAATGATATTACAAAATTATTGGATGAAGGAATTAGATTAATTATTTCTTTCATTATTCATTACACTTTTATGTGAACAATTTTAGTATGTTAATTTTTACATGGTTTAAGTCCTACACCTATCTATTTTTAGTTTCTATTATGGATTTTGATACTACAGTGATGGGTTGTAGGAGCCCACCTCATGACAACATTTTCTCTTCCATAAATTTCACAGTTACAAATTTGAATGAATGATATAATTAAGAAGACATGTAGGATCCATAAAGTAAAATAGTAGAGGTAGATATGAGAAATATAAAATCGTATGTAGTACCATACACAACAATAATTTCACTACAAAAAACCCAATAAAGTCTAAGGTTGGTTGCCAAGGGCCAAATCCCTTCACATTTTATTAACATAGACAAGAGTGTGTTCCAATTAATAGTTATTTTATCCTCAATTATTCTTGTATTTCATCCCATTAACCAAAATAAATGTTGTTTCCAATTTTCTCTCTCTTATATTTACCTAATAATCGACCCATACCTCCCAGCCATAGACACACCTATCCCAACTCATCCATTGTGGACTCACACTCTATGGAATTATAGACACCTCTCTATAAGTGAGGCCAACACTACGTAAATCATGTATCATCTTCTTCCTTTGTTCTTTCCATGCATTCTCCCCTTCTTTCATTTCATCTTCATTCATTCTCTCCTCATTCTCGATCCATTCTCTCTCCTTTTCCTAACCCTTTTCCATTACACACCAATAATTATTCCTTGCCCCGACTACCATACTTCCTCTATTCTAATTTTTTTTCTTTATTTCTTCCTTACATTCCTTGCCTTTTTTTCATCATCTTTTTTTCTAATTCTGCTAATTTGTTTTCTGTTCTCAAAAAATTTTCCTCTATTGCACCCACTCCTACATTCTTTCACTCAGTTTATTTTTCTCTATGACACAAATTGCTCCTTTTGCTAGTTTCCTACTCCACATTTCCTTTGTCACACCTCCTTTTATTATGTATTTCTTCTTCTTCTTCTTCTTCTCATTCTTTATTCTTTCGCGTGTTTCATCTACTTCTTTTTCTTCTTTTATCTTGTAGTACACAAAGTTTTTAATCTTATAATATGAATCATTGTATGTTGGTTTAGATCAAAAAATGGTAATATCTAAATATTACATTTACTATTGATTCTTCCTACAAGAGTTACATTGTGGCTTCTTCTTTCTATATAGGTTGATGATGCTTTTATTACATGGTGTGTTGATTCTAGACAAGATAAACAAATAAAGAACAAAATTCATTTACACCATTGTGTTGATATTCTTTTTCTTTGTTGTTAGAGATGAAAAAATATTAGGAGAGAATCATATCCACAAATTATATTATGATGAGCCTATATTATGTCATTGATGCTAGTTTTATCTCACATCGTTATTAACTATGTTTTCATGACATGGTTGTTTGGAAAATGATATGGAGGCTAGAAAGATAGATAGTTATGCAAACTCCCCTCTATATATAGGAGGGTATTTTGTCACCTCTTAATAACAAATATCTCATTTAATTTTTATATGGTACCAAATCATCAATCCTAACTTAGGGATAAAAAGAGAAAGCCTCTGCCTACGAGCGACCACCATCTATTCTTAGTTTGGCCCCCCTCCAGGTATCATCCTGACCTCCATGGTAGTCATATTCTTTCATAAAAATTTAATCTTTCTGAATCTGCATCTGTGCTATCCTTCCCAGCCATCACCATTAAAACTGCCACCTTTTAATCATGTCAAGTTGTCCCTTCCCCACGTCAGTTGATATCATGTTCTTTTTTTCTTCATTTAGCAACCCATTTATAATTCTATTTTTTATTTCCACTTTTTTTCAATTTGGGTTGTGATCAAACTTTCCTTTTTATTTTCCTATTCCTGATTTGCGTTTAAATGTAACCCATCCCTCTTTCATTTCATTTATTATTCACTTTCCTTTTTTATTTCTACAATTTCAAGCAAAATTGTCATTTTTCTCTTCTTCTTTCCTTTAATTCCTAATTACACCACCCCTATTCGTGTCCACATTCCACAAACACTAGCCCCTTTTCAAAAGGCCCTCTTGACTTTTCTTTTATATCACAACTTGTTCCACGCACAATTCCAGACAGATTACCACATCTTCAATTTGCTAGCACCAATTGGAGCCTCATTGAGATCGAGCAGTAGCTCAATCCCTCAAAGTATGTCAGGCAAATGATCCCCAAGATGGCTCTCTGTAGTACATCAACACCAAGGACAAAAAATTCTCAACTAGCTGAGCAACTATCTTAAAATATTCATGTGCCACCACTTCTAAGCTGGAATGGTGTGACCTCTCACTTGTAAGAGTTTCTTTTAGTATTCAATTTTTTAACCATTAGAAATGGGGAGATGTACGACTTTTGTCAACAATAGACAACTATATAAGAAAATAGAAAAAAAGACCGTAAACTAGTTTATCAAACACTCAAAAAATAGAAGGACATTGTAATAGTTTTTCTTCCTCTCCACGTGGTTCCTCTAATCCACAAGGTTGAGTTTTGTTCCTAAAAAAATTACATATTTTATGTTGATAGCGTCTCGAGAGGGCAGTCGGACTTCAAATTTATAACTCGAAACCTTCAAGGATCCCCACAACTTTATTGCGGGGTCGAAGTAGATATACATGGTCGAACACAGGGATGTGGGGATATTTAGGATGCTTAAGACCTCACTCTTAGGTCAGATAAACCAATCCGATAGTCAATAAAAGAATGGAACTAGAACTAGTCTACCAGGTTGTCACGAAATAAAAGAAAATAAAGTAAAGAAAATAAAATAGAGTCTGTAGGATTCTACTAATTAGAGAGAAGGAGTTCCTGACTATGTAACCACAAGTTGGGCAGTCTATGCACCCATTCTCGGACGTAGACAATCCTCGAACACCTCAGCAAGCAACCTACATCCAAACATAGTATGTACTGTGGTATCTGTTCCTATGGGGTCATCCCACTTGCTTTTGTGTAGCGTGACTAAAACCCGTCAATGACATGAAACCTCTCTCGAGGATGACAAATCAACACCCTAGAATATTCTAGATACCCTCTCAAGTTTAGAATATTCTGAGATGCTCGGAGCAAGTGTGATCTGGACAGAACCAGGTAGTGGGCCCAACCGTGCCGGCTTGGCACGACCGTTCCCAGACCTATGGTTTTGCACAGATCACCTTGAATCATCCTCCTTTCAGGTTTTGACCCAAACTACCTTCTCTTATCTATTTCAACAACAAATCTCTCGATATAGGTAGAAATAGAAGTTCAAGCAAAAAAGAGACCAACCAAACTAGCAATCATAACCAAAAAGGGAAGATAGAAAAGAAAACGTACTAGATATGAAATAAAACTACTTACTTAAGGTAAAAGTACATAAACATACCCAAAATGGGCTACATAGACAAGAAGGAGCTCAACTAGCCATAGACAAACATAGTTGGCACTGAACAAAGATGGAATAACATCATTTGTACAGAAACAAAGGAGAACAGTAGAAGAAAGGAGAAGAAGAAGAGATTTACCCCATAGAGGAGAGGTGGCTCTCGCTCCTTAGCCTCCATATAGGCTAGATCTTATCTTTGAGTTGTCCTCCTTGGTCTTCTAGACTCCTTGGCATCCTTTCTCTTTAATTCTACCTCAAACAACAGCTTGGTGGGTGTATGGAGGTAGAAGATGGCTGAGAATGATGGGATATGGGTGAATGGTGGTGGAAAATGGTGGTAGATGGAAGAAAACTAGAGGAACAGACGTAGGATGAGAACTTCAGCCTTTTCGGACCTTGGAACTCTCCCACGGGGCTCTGGGAACCAAAACGGGTCAGAATCGCATAATGGGACCTCCAATTCTCAGAACCGCTGACTTCCCAAAATTCAGAACACCTCTCCAGGTCGCGAGGGGTGAATATTTATATGTGAAGGTAAAAGATGATCGTGGAACCTACCTCAGTCGCGGTCGTGGTCTCAGCCCGACCATGCTAGGCTAGACACGGTCGTGTTGAGGGCTGAGATTGACACAAATGTCACAGTCGAGGCGGATCCCACGGTCGAGATAGATGCCTCGGTCGAGGTAGGTCATGCTGCAATTGAGGTTGGTGTACCGTAGTCGCGGTCGTGGTCATGGTCATTCTGCGGTCGAGGTTGATGTGTCTTGGTCATGGCCTCGGCCCGACCGTGCCGAGCCTCGGCCCAGTCATGCCGAGTGTCGGTCAACATGACATCTTGGCCGTAGTCGTGGCATTGTCATCTTGATTGTTGTCGTGACATCTTGGACCAAACCCACCCCCACGTGGGTTATTACTGGTGATCGATGTTCTCCGCATCAATAAACCTTCTGATTGGCGAGGAAGCATTCTAATAAAGGACTGCCCATCAAAATAGGGTCCAAGATATCAAATGTTTCTTGGGCCCGCTAGTCGGTTAGCAGGACCACAATCTCCTAAACTGGTGTACATAGTGCGATTCTTAGTCTACCGCGGTCGCGACGGATGGAGGTTTAGCTGCTGCAAAAACCATGTGTTGGGGAGAAATCTTAGAGAGTAGATGTCTTTTCAGGTTTGGTACCTACAAGTCCCAAAATTGGCTAGTTGAACAACTTTATTTATGAAAAGATATAAATTACTAAAAGATAAGGATCTAGGGTTATTATGGGTATATTAAGTCTATAATAACATAAAACCATAAATAAATACTTAGCTTAAATGCCTGAATTTGAGTGTTATCATATGTTCATCTATCCTACCATATAATTAGTCCAGTAGTACTTTCTTTTTTTCTACCAAGATCTATTTCCTTAATGTTACTCCTCTTTATACTGATTTTCCATTTTGTTAGTATTTATGTTTTGTTGTTTGTGTTGTGTTTATTCAGATAGTGCTTTGTTCTCCCTACTGTGCCTTTATACCTGTAGTGCTTTCTTTCTGTGCTGCCATTCATCTACCACTAGTTGTGACTTTCCACTCCAACTACACTCATGATCATTTTTGTGGTTAAAGTGAGGGGAAGAATAGAGGAAGATGAGTAGAGGAAAGAGATGAGATGGAGAAAAGATGAAGAGAAGAGCCATACCATCCGACCATGTTCCCTTTTTCCTAAGGATTGATTCTTGGCATGAATTGTTGACGAGTCATTTTCCAATGGTACATTGCCTAATGCAGGGCCCAAGGAAAGCCCTATTGCCTCTGTCATTTTGATATGTACTTCCAAGGATTCATTCCTTACCCGTAGATTTGCTTGTGGAAGTGACATTGAACATCATAAAATTAGAACTTAGATCTTGACATTAATTTTTTTCTTGCTTATATAAAAATATTAAAAAATATTTTCAGTTGAGTGTCTTTTGAATTTACACCGAGGTTGCGGTCTTCACCATTTTAATTTTTCACTAATATATTTTTAGAAATTAAAAGTAGTAAAAAAAACATCATATTAAGTGGAGAATTTAACATTTTAAGAATATTCTGATTATTAATTTTTTCTATGTTATTGAACCACTTAGTCAAATGACAATTTTGTGGTAAAAAAAGCTAGTAAAAATGACAGGCTTTGACTGAAGGTTTGCTATATACTAAGAAAATTGTTTTTAAAAAGTTCGTTATTGGATTTATATTAACCAATGTATGTCATTATAGTTTTCTTCATTGGTTTTTTTGTATTTCATCATAGCAGAAATTTGGTTTCTTATCTGCCCTATATTCAGTGGCACGTTGTGTACTTCTATCAGCGAGTGGGTGCCAAAAGGCAAAAAGCCATGCAATCCCACGAGGTCCCCTAGTTTCGTTAGGAAATTGATCAATACTGATAATTATGAATTAATCAAAGGTATTACGGGTCTAGTCCGTCAGTGCGGTAGAGGCGGACTGGTCGTCGTCGACGGCCTTGGGATTTGAAGTTAGATCGAAAGATGTGACGACGGATATTGACAGATCGATTGCACTTTCAGCGGGCGCCAATATGTATCTGTTTCTACGTGGAGATTGGAGTAGCATGCCCGTTCTAGTGTGGTACTTCCGTGATCAATTTGCGAGGACAGGAAAGACTGTGCATGTCTCTAGTCCATGTTTCTTTTCCCTTTTTCTCGTTCGTGGGCTGTTTTCCTCCCCACCTTTACCCCACCCCAGCATTCAGACGCGGTTGCAGACATACGCCACATAGATCGAGCAAGAAGAGATGTATACCCACGTTCAAGTGTTAGGGAGTTGGCATGATTCAACAACTTTACTGCTGCGCTGCTGGCCGGGCTTTGCTTTTAACAGCCGGTTGGAGTGCAGCAGCTGCTGCTGGCGCGTGGGAGGCTCAGCTTATCGGGCTGACGGCGTGCAGAATTGCATTCCAGAATCTAGAATGTCAATGTACTAACTACGTGAGATAAGGACAGAGTATGGATGACGACGCCTTAGCGTGGGCTGGACGTCGACAATGGATATACACCGCCAGCCATAGGCTTTGGACACGGCTAAGCATAACCACTGGTTCAGAGTGGGCTTGGCTGGTTAAGGCTGGCCTCCTCTGCGGACATTTGGGTGTTTCACGGTAAAAAAAATTAGCTATATTTAATATTAAAATAGTATGTTTCAGATTTAAATTCTCAATATGTCATGTAGGTCAATACTTCACAATTGGGGGCGCATTGCACTATGTGAGGGCAATGCGTCCGCGCAGAAGACCATTGCTCTCTTATAGGAGCAATACATCTCGAGCAGGGACGCACTATTTTTTTATTTTTTACATTATTTTTCTAACATGATACCATGTAACGATTTATGTATTATATTTATTTATTTTAATAAGTAAAATAATTAATAAATATACAAATTTATTATAATAATTTAAAAAGGTAATAAGATATAATAGTTATTAATACATAATACGAAATTTATAAAAAATAATATATAAAAATGATTGATACAATAACAAAATAAAAAATATAGCTAAATATTATACCAATATATACAAAATATATAACACTTTGCATAAAGTGAAATATATAATATTAAAATAATTAATTACATATATAAATAAGATTTAACAAAATATAATTGTTCGTTAATAATAAGTACATATATTTTATTTCAATTGTGTATTTTTTATTTTTCTTATTCATTATTAATGAAATACAATTTTAATTAATAATATATATCATATATTTAATTATATTTTGTTAATCTTATTTTATCTTTAATTATACATTAACGTATAATACATTCTATTAATATCTTATCTCTACCAACTTTATTGATCACAAAATTTACTACAGTGTCAATTTGGAGCGTCGATGGCATACATATTGTAAAAAAGAATTAACTAATCTATTTATAGCATAATTTCAGTACGATGAGAGATGTGTGAACCAAATGAAGTAAAGACACTTCGACAAATTCAATAGTTGCATACAAAAGTAAGGCCCATTAAGAACTAACTAACATTTATAGTTGAGACATCAAAAACAAAAACTATGACATACATACAAGAACAAATGAAATTACAAGTTTTTATTTATTCAATCACACATCATAGCATAATTACAAACCCCTAACCTCTCTAGCCATATTTTTTCCTTTTCATTGCACTCACAAGCCTGCTATCCATTAGTTTGATCAGATAATACCTTTGTTCTTAGTCAAAAATTTACCTTGGCTTGCTAGCCAATCAGCGATCCAATGGATCTCCTTTGCGATAAAAGTGACTAGAAATTTGTGTCCCAATTCTCTGTTAGCCTCAATGAATGTAATTATCCAATACACAACTGGCTTCTTTTTTAATCTCTCTTTGTTTGGGTTATTTACTGACGTCACCAAGCCCTGGGCATCAGTATACAGGATGCAACATGAATAATTGGATGTCTTTGTGACATATTTTAGTGTCATAGACATAGACATAGGTTCACCAATCGCCACACTCTTGTAACTCTGTCTATCGGCCCAAATAATCACCCCATGTTCATCTCTCAACACTATGCATGTCAAATTTTCTGCAAAGGCAAACACTACAACAGAAGTGTAATAGTATCTTATAACAAATCATATAATGTAGGAACCACCCTTTGTCTAAGGTCTCGAATAATCGATAATTTTCAAGCAATGATGGGATGATAAGAAATGGGGACGTCATGTGTAAGTAGGCGCCTTGACAGAAGAAGATGTGATTCAAGAAGATTGGATTAAACAGGAAAAATGGGAGCTCTTTCCTTTCACAGCCCAAACACTAGTCTTCATAATATCTTGTAACCCTGTGGGCCCCACATGGAGTGTAATATTTCTTCAAATGAGCTTGCTGAAGACCAGGCTCTTGGAATCGTTGTTGTCGTCAATGACCAGGATGTTGAACCTCGGTCCATTCTCCTCCTTCAGTCTGAACGTATGTTGCTTCATTGCTGCGACACAATAATATATATGTATTAATAACTATTATATCATATTATTGTTACTTATTTTAAATTATTATGCTAAATTTTATATTTTTTAACTATTATACTTGTATATAAATAAATAAATATGATACATAATCAATACATGGTATCTGATTGGTCTAAATTGTGCGTCCGGAAGGGAGGCAAACTCAGAAGGAATCAAACTTTAGATTTATAACACAAAACCTTCAAGGACCCCCACAACTTTATTACAGGGTCGAAGTAGATATACAAGGTCGAACACATGGATGTGGTGACATTTATGACACTTGAGATCTCTTCCTTGAGTTAGATAAGACAAGACAATAGTTGGGGGAAATATGGGCTAGAACTAGTCTAGTCGATTGTCACGGAATAAAACAAAGCAAAGAAATGAAAATAAAACAGAGTCCGTAGGATTCTACTACTCAGAGAGAGGGAGTCCCTGACTATGTAACCACAAGTTGGGAAATCTATACACCCATTCTCGAGCATAGACAACCCTCAAACATCTTAGCAAGCAACCTATATTTAAATCATAATATGTATTGTGATATCTGTTCCTGTGGGGTCATCCCACTCGCTCTCGTATAGTGTGAATAAAACATATCGACAGTATGAAACCTCTCTCGAGGATGACAAACCAACAACCTAGAATAGTTTAGGTACCCTCTCAAGTCTAGAATATTCTAGGATGTTAGGAACAGACGACCTTGAACCATCCTCCTCTCAGATTCCAATCCAAACTATCTTCTCTTATCTATTTCTACACAAATCTCTTGATATAGGTAGAAATAGAAGTTCAAGCAAGAAAGAGATCAACCACACTAGCAATCATAACCAGAAAGAGAAGATCGAATAAGGAACATACTAGATTTAGAATAAAACTAATTACTTAAGGTAAAAGTACAGAAACAAGCCCAAAACGGGCTACATAGCCAAGATGGAGCTCAACTAGTCATGGACAAGCATAGTTGGAACAAAGATGCAAGAACATCATTTATAGAGAAACAAAGGAGAACAGTAGAAGAAAGGAGAAGAAGAAGAGATTTAGCTCATAGAGGAGAGGTGGATCTCGCTCCTTAGCCTCTGTATAGGTCGAATCTCATCTTTTGGGTCATCCTCCTTGATCTTTTAGACTCCTTGGCCTCCTTTCTCTCTAGATCCCTCCCAAACAACAACTCATTGGATGTGTGGAGGTGGCAGATGGTTGGAAATGGTTGAAAATGGGTGAACGGAGATGGAAGTGATGATGGATGGATGCTAACTGAAGAGACGGGCGTAGGACGAGTTTGTCAGCCTTTCTAGGTCCTTTGAACTCTCCCACGGGGCTCTGGGAACCAAGAGGGATTGGAACCACGAGGTGGAGACTCGCCCCAGATCCGAACATGGAGCCCTCCTTCGCGGAACCTTTCTTCTGGTTTCCAGAGGTAGGTATTTATAGGTGAGGGCAGACCTGCGGTTGAGGACACACCGTGATCGAGGTAGATCCATGGTCATGACAGATGACTCGATCGAGGGTAATCTGCGATCATAGTCCTTCCTGCCCTGGTCGCGGTGGTGGTTGCGGTCTATTTTCCAGCATCACGATAGAGCTGTTACTGAGATTTCTGTGATTGTGGCTGACACCACGATCACGGTGTATGCCTTGGTCATGGTCGAGGTGGATTGGAATCTAGCTGCCTCGATCGCGGTCGACCCTGCGAGCACGTTTCCAGTCTAGGTCGCGGTCGAGGTGGATATCACGATCGTAGTCTTGATCACCTCGGTCACAGTCCTTCCTGCAATCACGGTGTCAATTCGGGCCATGGTTGAGGTGGATGCCTCAGCTGCGGTCTTGCTCACCTCGGTCGTGGTCACGACGGATGAAAGCCTAGCTGCAACCAAAACCATGTATTGGGGAGAAATCTTGGAGAATAGATGTCGTTTCAGCTTCGGTGCCTACAAGTCCCAAAATTGGCTAGTTTGAGCAACTTTATTTATGAAAAGATATAAATTACTAAAAGATATGAAACATGGGATATTTTAGACATATTAAGGATATAGTGAAACAAAACTATAGATAAATACTTAACATAAATACATAAATTTGGGTGTTATCAACCACCCCAAGCTTAAACCTTTGTTTGTCCTCAAGCAAGAATGTGTTCAAAGAATAAAAAGATAACATTGAAATTAAACTTGGCAATGAGTGCTAAGGCCAAGAAAAATAATTTAAAACATCAATTCTCCTAATCTGTTTCATTTTAGATCAAACCCCCACCAATCGAGCACAATCATGCAAAAGTAAGATCAAAGGATTACCAGACAAGATTAAGCGAATTCACTACAACCTATTGATACTCATGAGGGTTTGAATCATAACTATTAAACATAAAAGAATTGTCACATAGGTAATCATGGGAGTGATGTGCAATGAGCCATCAACATGTATCCATGTAGACTAATCAGCGACAACACACCTCTCACTTATCCAGGTCCTAAGAAGTAAAAAAAGCAAAAAGACTCTAATGACTTTTGAGGATCTCGATATGCGTCAGGTTAGTCCATGTAACGAGCAACAGTCCCTGCAGTCCGAGCCAGTTGGCCCAAAGAAGTGAGATAAACTCCTCATACTGCGCTCGAACCAACCCTACTACTGGGATGATCTCATAAGTCTCCTAGTCTCTAATGAGCTTTTGGGGTGATACTACCAGGCACGACATACCCACGTTCATGAGCGCAATCATATATCGGCTGGGCACCATCCTCAACTCTCCTGAAAGAAAAAACAATTAAACACTCATTTATTCACACTCAGGTTTTTATTCGTTGCATTCTAATTTATAGGCCTGGGTGAGAACTCTTTTGATATTTTTGGGATTTTGTGGACGGCCAAGCCTCTTTTGCAAATTTTTAACTTTTCATCTTTTTGACTCAATCTAATGTGCGAGGGCGTATATACCATCAAGGAAAATACTTCAATTTGACTATAGATGAAAACTCATCATTGTCTTCTTGACGCCTGTGTGAAAAGATAGTAATTATGATTCAAGGATCCTAAGAATAGAGGCAAGCTGGTGAAACCGTAGCTAGGAGTCTTTGATCATGCTTTAGCTCTTTCTAACGGTCATATACCTCGGATTTGTTATTCACAACATAGATCAAGGGACTAAAGCTTTAAGCTATAAAAAAGGCACATAACCTTTAGATTCATTACCAAACTTAAGGGAAGAGTCAATGAGCAAGTCAAGCAAAAGATCAAGTAATTTGAGATGAAAATAGTGCATTTAGGCATATTGTCAAGCATTCATCTATCAGACTTGCATCATAGCCATAATTGCAAAGCCAAAAATTAAGAAACAAAGCCTTACAGAGCTAACTTTTTTAAAAGTTTATGCTAAATTCAAGGGACATAGAAGATAATGCATGCATGCTATGAAAGAAATAAAAGGGAAAGGGAAGATGGAAAGCAGCTGCTATAGGTAGTCACTATTTATAAATTGGTCTAGATCATCTAAGATGTTTGATGTATTCTCATACTCCTGATTTATTCCTTGATGAAAATGAAATGACTGCCCGAAATCCTAGGCTGGATGGTAGAAAGACTGGGGGGGTTGCTGAAAATTTGTTTGAGGCAGTGGAGGGAAGGTTATGTCGAACCTCTATCTGAGGTACTACACATCCTGATCCAGCGTATCAAATCATCTTCCTAAGTCAGCCCTGAAATTAGACATGAATTCGTAAAGGTTCCCCAAATCGGGGTATGGGGTATATTGTTCCTAGTGAGGAGGTTGTAGGTATTCTGCAGTTGGCATCCTTGTGTAGGGTCCTCCCTGATACGAGATGTCATGGAAGGTTGCCCTTATCTGTTGTCCATCCTCTTGAGCCTCTGGCACTGGTGGTGTTGAAGTAGAAGCTCCTGCAGCTCCTCCTGTATGATGAATGTTACCCTGGGCGTCCAATAGAGAGGCATCCATGAATGTTGTTTAACATGCAAACTCTGCATTTGCTGACAGTAGTATTCTTTGCTTGCAGTAGCCGAAGATATAAAGATATCATACGCTGCACTGTTTGATCACTCCTGAGCAGATTAAGTGATCCAAGTCCAACTTGGACCACTAAGCTTTTTCCTGTATAAGTGCCAATTGTCCATCTCCAATTCTAAGATGGCGTGCTATAAAAGTGATGATGCCCACCATCGACATGAATTGGACCTGCTTCTTGAAGGAGTTTTAAAAGTGGCAGATGACGAAGTTCCCCAGATTCACTTTCTTTCCTATTGCTGCACACCACAAAATGTAGAGGTCTGGTGCATTGAGCGCTCCTTGACTGTCTTGTTTTTCCAAGTTGCAGTTTGCAATTACCCGATGCAGATAACGAATTGACGGGTTGTGGATGTGTGAAGCTTTGGTGCCTGTATCAACATGTTTATCTTCCCTTGTGAGCATTTTCCATGCTTGAGCAGCTTTAAAGTTGTGGTCCTCTATCTCCAGCCGCTCCCTGGACATCTCAGCACAGTCCTCAGCAGAGCGCGACCACCATCTATTGAGGTGATATGTGGTGACTTTGCGGGGCTGGTTCAGGAGGTGAAAATTCATGACAGTGTGTCGGTGGTCCTTTGGTATCTCTAGCGTAACATAAAACATACATGTGGGTCTATGATAAGCATTGCACTGCGCATACACGAGGACGTCTAGGCCAACGACTGCAAAATATATGTCGATCTGTTCTTGTATCCTGAGCCAAATGAATTTAACAGGATCGACATATCTCAGGCCCACTAGTCTGCGTTTGTCCTTTATCAGAGTATCAAAACTCTGCTTTTGCTTTATACTTCTGAATAGGGGAGAAGGGTGTGAGCTTTGGTTGACACCATCAGGAGTGAGGTGGTGTCTGCTCCCTGGAATTGAATTACGTGATGAAGTTGACTGCTGTAAAGACATTAACCATTCTGTTGACTGTCGATGCTGGTCTCCTAAGGATGAAGCTCTATGCAACAAGATTCCCACACATATATCTTTATCTTTTCTCTAACTCCCAACTCATGAAGTTGGCCCTAGTTTACATGGGCCAAGTCGGCACTACTACAAAAAATGCTTTTTACAACTGGAGAAACACAATAGTTCTGGTGGTTATGTTGTAGTTAGTATACTTATCATAACAAGTCTATTTGTGTGATGTATATTGTATAATTTGTACAACATGTGCTATATACAACATGCCAAACCCATTGTAGTACACATAACACTACAGCATGTGCTAAATTATTGTAATAGACTGTAGTATGACAACATACTCATATCTGTTGTAAAAGACCTTAATTACACAACATAATGTGACCCATTGTAATAGTCACACATGATAACATGTTGTAATAGACCATCATTATACAACATAGACTAACCTGTTGTAATATTATATAATCACACAATATCCGTTCACATGTTGTAATAGGTACATGTTGTAATAGACCATAATATGTACATGTTGTAATAGACCATAATAACACAACATGTTGAAACTTGTTGTTATATACCACGATCACACAACATACTATGACCTATTGTTATATATGGTAATTACACAATATGTTCTAACCCATTGTAATTGACACACATGATAAATCATTATAAAGACCACCATTACACAACCGTAGACTAACCTGTTGTAATATACCATAATCACACAACATGAGTTTACCTATTGTAATAGCTACATGTTATAATAGACCGCAATCACACAATAGGATGTAACTTGTTGTTATATACCAAGGTCATACAACACACTCTGACTTATTATTATATACCATAATTACACAATAGACTCCAACCTGTTGTATAATCACATGTGTTAACTTGATACATAAATAAAAAATCTTCTGAACGGCTTGACTTATTTTCTTAATTGATGTGATGAATATGTCCTCTCTTCACCTCTCATTCACCCTTCATATGCCTCCCTCTAACACTCAATCGGTCCCGTTATCAAATGTACCTCACACCATTGTCAATTTCAACATATGTTTGGTCAACCTAACATCGAGTAACCATGATCATGTAATTAAGTCCTTGAATTTTTTAACACCCTTATGCAGTGGGGGCACCGAAGGAGGTCAAGTAGGGGCACGTGCCACCCCTTCATTTTTAAAATTTTTTAACATATATATGTTGTATATATTTAGCATGGTATGGAAGTTAATATTTATTTTTATGTGTTATCTACTTCACACCCCCTTAATTTGTTTGCAAAGTATGTAACTTTCTTTCATAAATAAAGTCATTGCCAATATAATTTTAAGTAAAGGGTCACAAATAAAAATACATTAAATTAGGACAAATTTCAAAAAAATCATTGATTTTTTTTATAAATACATCTCAATATATTATATTAAAAATTTTCAATTTTTTATTAAACATATCAAAAACTATATCAAAAACACACATATTAATGTCAGCTTGCTAGCTATTACTTTACACCAATTTTTTTAATGAATAAAAAAGATCTCCATAATTAATAATATAGTTTATGAAATGATAAATATTTTAGAAATAAAATAATACATGTAACAAATACAACAAGTACATAATTGTATGGGTAATGAGGAAACAAAAATTGATATCTATAATTAATTATATACATTATGAAGTACCAAATTCTTTGTATAATATATAAATAATTTAGTGTGTAACAAATATAGGAAGTACATAGATAATTAGGAAAAAAGCCAATATCTGTAATTAATGATATACTCCATGAGATATCAAATATTGTTATACTATGTATAAACAATTAGATATATAAAATATATAACAAGTACATTGTTCTATGGGTGTATATTTTAGTTGTGCAGATGATTTATATGGATTCTTTTCTATTATGGTGTTCAATATGAACACTTGACAAATTCAATAGTTGCATACAGAAGTAAGGCCCATTAAGAACTAACTAACATTTATAGTTGAGACATCAAAAACAAAAACTATGACATACATACAAGAACAAATGAAATTACAAGTTTTTATTTATTCAATCACACATCATAGCATAATTACAAACCCCTAACCTCTCTAGCCATATTTTTTCCTTTTCATTGCACTCACAAGCCTTCTATGCATTAGTTTGATCAGATAATACCTTTGTTCTTAGTCAAAAATTTACCTTGGCTTGCTAGCAAATCAGCGATCCAATGGATCTCCCTTGCGATAAAAGTGACTAGAAATTTGCGTCCCAATTCTCGGTTAGCCTCAATGATTGTAATTATCCAATACACAACTGGCTTCTTTTTTAATCTCTCTTTGTTTGGGTTATTTACTGACGTCACCAAGCCCTGGGCATCGGTATACAGGATGCAACATGAACAATTGGATGTCTTTGTGACATATTTTAGTGTCATAGACATAGCCATAGGTTCACCAATCGCCACACTCTTGTAACTCTGTCTATCGTCCCAAATAATCACCCCATGTTCATCTCTCAACACTATGCATGTCAAATTTTCCGCAAAGGCAAATAGTATCTTATAACAAATCATATAATGTAGGAACCACCCTTTGTCTAAGGTCTCGAATAATCGATAATTTTCAAGCAATGATGGGATGATAAGAAATGGGGGCGTCATGTGTAAGTAGGCGCCTTGACAGAAGAAGATGTGATTCAAGAAGATTGGGTTAAAGAGGAAAAATGGGAGCTCGTTCCTTACATAGACCAAACACTAGTCTTCATAGTACCTTGTAACCTTGTGGGCCCGCAATGGAGTGTAATATTTCTTCAAATGAGCTTGCCGAAGACTAGGCTCTTGGAATCGTTGTTGTCGTCAATGACCTGGATGTCGAACCTAAGTCCATTCTCCTCCTTCAGTCTTAATGTATGTTGCTTCATTGCTGCGACACAATAATATATATGTATTAATAACTATTATATCATATTATTGTTACTTACTTTAAATTATTAAGCAAAATTTTATATTTTTTAACTATTATACTTATATATAAATAAATAAATACGATACATAATCAATACATGGTATCTGATTGGTCTAAATCGTGCGTCCGGAAGGGAGGCAAACTCAGAAGGAATCAAACTTTAGATTTATAGCACAAAACCTTCAAGGACACCCACAACTTTATTACAGGGTTGAAGTAGATATACGGGGTCGAACACATGGATGTGGTGACATTTAGGACACTTGAGATCTCTTCCTTGAGTTAGATAAGACAAGACGATAGTTGGGGGAAAATATGGGCTAGAACTAGTCTAGTCGATTGTCACGGAATAAAACAAAGCAAAGAAATGAAAATAAAACAGAGTCTGTAGGATTCTACTACTCAGAGAGAGGGAGTCCCTGGCTATGTAACCACAAGTTGGGAAATCTATACACCCATTCTCGAGCGTAGACAACCCTCAAACATCTTAGCAAGCAACCTACATTTAAATCATAATATGTATTGTGATATCTGTTCCTGTGGGGTCATCCCACTCGCTCTCGTGTAGTGTGAATAAAACCTATCGACAGTATGAAACCTCTCTCGAGGATGACAAACAACAACCTAGAATAGTTTAGGTACCCTCTCAAGTCTAGAATATTCTGGGACAGACGACCTTGAACCATCCTCCTCTCAGATTCCAATCCAAACTATCTTCTCTTATCTATTTCTACACAAATCTCTTGATATAGGTAGAAATAGAAGTTCAAGCAAGAAAGAGATCAACCACACTAGCAATCATAACCAGAAAGAGAAGATAGGATAAGGAACATACTAGATTTAGAATAAAACTACTTGCTTAATGTAAAAGTATAAAAATAAGCCCAAAATGGGCTACATTGCCAAGATGGAGTTCAACTAGCCATGGACAAGCATAGTTGGAACAAAGATGGAAGAACATCATTTGTAGAGAAACAAAGGAGAACAGTAGAAGAAAGGAGAAGAAGAAGAGATTTAGATCATAGAGGAGAGGTGGCTCTCGCTCCCTAGCCTCTGTATAGGTCGGATCTCATCTTTTGGGTCATCCTCCTTGATCTTTTGGACTCCTTGGCCTCCTTTCTCTCTGTATTCCTCCCAAACAGCAGCTCGATGGATGTGTAGAGGTGGCAGATGGCTGGAAATGGTTGAAAATGGGTGAACGGAGGTGGAAGTGATGATGGATGGATGCTAATTGAAGAGACAGGCGTAGGACGAGTTTGTTGGCCTTTCTAGGTCCTTTGAACTCTCCCACGGGGCTCTGGGAACCAAGAGGGATTGGAACCACGAGGTGGAGACTAGACCCAGATCTGAACCTGGAGCCCTCCTTCGCGGAACCTCTCTTCTGGTTTCCAGGGTAGGTATTTATAGGTGAGGGCATACCTATGGTTGAGGACACACTATGGTCGAAGTAGATCCATGGTCATGGCAGATGACTCGATCGAGGGTAATCCATGATCGTAGTTCGTCCTGCCCCGGTCACACTGGTGGTTGCGGTCTATTTTCCAGCATCACGACAGAGTTGTTACTGAGATTTCTGCAATTGTGGCTAACACCACGGTCACGGTGTATGCCTTGGTCACGGTCGAGGTGGATTGGAATCTAGCTGCCTCGATCGAAGTCGACCCTGGGAGCATGGAGCTAGTCTAGGTCGCGGTCGAGGTGGATATCGCGATCGCAGTCTTGATCACCTCGGTCACAGTCCTTCCTGCAATCACGGTGTCAATTCGGGCCATGGTTGAGGTGGATGCCTCAGCTGCGGTCTTTCTCACCTCAGCCGTGGTCACGACGGATGAAAGCCTAGCTGCAGCAAAAGCCATGTCTTGGGGAGAAATCTTGGAGAATAGATGTCGTTTTAGCTTCGGTGCCTACAAGTCCCAAAATTGGCTAGTTTGAGCAACTTTATTTATGAAAAGATATAAATTACTAAAAGATAAGAAACATGAGATATTTTAGACATATTAAGGCTATAGTGACACAAAACTATAGATAAACACTTAATATAAATACATAAATTTGGGTGTTATCAAGCACCCCAAGCTTAAGCCTTTGTTTGTCCTCAAGCAAGAATGTGTTCAAAGAATAAAAAGATAACATTGAAATTAAACTTGGCAATGAGTGCTAAGGTCAAGAAAAATAAATTAAAACATCAATTCTCCAAATCCGTGCCATTTCAGATCAAACCCCCACCAATCGATTACAATCATGCAAAAGTAAGATCAAAGGATTACCAGGAAAGATTAAGCGAATTCACTATAACCTGTTGATACTCATGAGGGTTTGAATCATAACTATTAAACATAAAAGAATTGTCACATAGGTAATCATGGGAGTGATGTGCAATGAGCCATCAACATGTATCCATGTAGACTTATAAGGGAAAACACACCTCTCACTTATTCAGGTCCTAAGAAGTAAAAAAAATCAAAAAGACTCTAATGACTTTTGAGGATCTCGATCTACGTCAGGTTAGTCCATGTAACGAGCATCAGTCCATGGAGTCCGAGCCAGTTGGCCCAAAGAAGTGAGATAAACTCCTCATACTGCGCTCGAACCAACCCTACTATTGGGATGATCTCATAAGTCTCCTAGTCTCTAATGAGCTTTTGGGGTGATACTACCAGGCACGACATACCCACATTCATGAGTGCAGTCATATACCAGCTGGGCACCATCCTCAACTCTCCTGAAAGAGAAAAAAATAAACACTCATTTATTCACACTCAGGTTTTTAATCGTTGCATTCTAATTTATAGGCCTGGGTGAGAACTCTTTTGATATTTTTTGGGATTTTGTGGACGGCCAAGCCTCTTTTGCAAATTTTTAACTTTTCATCTTTTTGACTCAATCTAAGGTGAGAGGGCATGTAGACCATCAAGGAAAATACTTCAATTTGACTATAGCTGAAAACTCATCATTATCTTCTTGACGCCTGTGTGAAAAGATAGTAATTATGATTCAAGGATCCTAAGAATAGAGGCAAGTTGGTGAAACCGTAGCTAGGAGTCTTTGATCATTCTTTAGCTCTTTCTAACTGTCATATACCTCAGATTTGTTATTCACAACATAGATCAAGGGACTAAAGCTTTAAGCAATAAAAAAAGGCACATAACCTTAGATTCATTACCAAACTTAAGGGAAGAGTCAATCAGCAAGTCAAGCAAAAGATCAAGTAATTTGAGATGAAAATAGTGCATTTAGGCATATTGTCAAGCATTCATCTATCAGACTTGCATCATAACCATAATTGCAAAGCTAAAAATTAAGAAACAAAGCCTTACAGAGCTAACTTTTTTAAAAGTTTATGCTAAATGCAAGGGACATAGAAGATAATGCATGCATGCATGCTATGAAAGAAATAAAAGGGAAAGGGAAGATGGAAAGCAGCTGCTATAGGTAGTCATTGTTTATAAATTGGTCTAGATCGTCTAAGTCGTTGCATGTATTCTCATACTCCTGATTTATTCCTTGATGAAAATGAAATGACTGCTTGAAATCCTAGGCTGGCTGGTAGAAAGACTGGGGGGGGTTGCTGAAAATTTGGTTGAGGCGGTGGAGGGAAGGTTATGTCGAACCTCTATCTGAGGTACTACACGTCCTGCTCCAGCGTATCAAATCATCTTCTTAAGTCAGCCCTAAAATCAGACATGAATTCGTAAAGGTTCCCCAAATTGGGGTATGGGGTGTATTGTTCCTAGTGAGGAGGTTGTAGGTATTATGCAGTTGGCATCCTTGTGTAGGGTCCTCCCTGATACGAGATGTCATGGAAGGTTGCCCTTGTCTGTTGTCCATCCTCCTGAGCCTCTGGCACTGGTGGTGTTGAAGTAGAAGCTCCTGCAGCTCCTTCTGTATGATGAATGTTACCCTGGGCTTCCAATAGAGAGGCATCCATGAATGTTGTTTAACATGCGAACTCTGCATTTGCTGGCAGTAGTATTCTATGCTTGCAGTAGCCGATGATATAAAGATATCATGCGCTGCATTGTTTGATCACTCCTGAGCAGATTAAGTGATACAAGTCCAACTTGGACCACTCAGCTTTTTCCTGTATAAGTGCCAATTGTCCATCTCCAATTCTAAGATGGCATGCTATAAAAGTGATGATGCCCACCATCGACATGAATTTGACCTGCTTCTTGAAGGAGTTGTAAAGGTGGCGGATGACGAAGTTCCCCAGATTCACTTTCTTTCCTATTGATACACACCATAAGATGTAGAGGTCTGGTGCACTGAGCGCTCCTTGACTGTCTTGTTTTTCCAAGATGCAGTTTGCAATTACCCAATGCAGATAACGAAGTGACGGGTTGTGGATGTGCGAAGCTTTGGTGCCTCTAGCAACATGTTTATCTTCCCTTGTGAGCATTTTCCATGCTTGAGCAGCATTAAAGTTGTGGTCCTCTGTCTCCATCCGCTCCCTGGACATCTCAGCACAGTCCTCAGCAGAGCGCGATCACCATCTATTGAGGTGATCTGTGGTGACTTTGCGGGGCTTGTTCAGGAGGTGAAAAGTTATGACAGTGTGTCGGTGGTCCTTTGGTATCTCTAGCATAGCATAAAACTTACATGTGAGTCTATGATAAGCATTGCACTGCGCATACACGAGGACGTCTAGGCCAACGACTGCAAAATATATGTCGACCTGTTCTTGTATCCTGAGCCAAATGAATTTAACAGGATCGACATATCTCAGGCCCACTAGTCTGCATTTGTCCTTAATCAGAGTATCAAAACTCTGCTTTTGCTTTATACTTCTGAATAGGGGAGAAGGGAGTGAGCTTCGGTTGACACCATCAGGAGTGAGGTGGCGTCTGCTCCCTTGAATTGAATTACGTGATGAAGTTGACTGCCGTAAAGACATTAACCGTTCTGTTAACTGTTGATGCTGGTCTCCTACGGATGAAGCTCTATTTAACAAGATTCCCATACATATATCTTTCTCTTTTCTCTAACTCCCAACTCATGAAGTTGGCCCTAGTTTACATGGGCCAAGTCGGCACTACTACAAAAAATGTTTTTTACAACGAGAGAAACACAATAGTTCTGGTGGTTATGTTGTAGTTAGTATACTTATCATAACAAGTCTATTTGTGTGATGTATATTGTATAATTTGTACAACATGTGTTATATACAACATGCCAAACCCATTGTAGTACACGTAATACTACAACATGTGCTAAATTATTGTAATAGACTGTAGTATGACAACATACTCAAATCTGTTGTAAAAGACCTTAATTACACAACATAATGTGACCCATTGTAATAGTCACACATGATAACATGTTGTAATAGACCATTATTATACAAAATAGACTAACCTGTTGTAATATTATATAATCACACAATATCCGTTCACATGTGGTAATAGGTACATGTTGTAATAGACCATAATAACACAACATGTTGAAACTTGTGGTTATATACCACGATCACACAACATACTATGACCTATTGTTATATATGATAATTACACAATATGTTCTAACCCATTGTAATTGACACACATGATAAATCATTATAAAGACCACCATTACACAACCGTAGACTAACCCGTTGTAATATACCATAATCACACAACATGAATTTACCTATTGTAATAGCTACATGTTGTAACACACCGCAATCACACAATAGGATGTAACTTGTTGTTATATACCAAGGTCATACAACACACTCCGACTTATTATTATATACCATAATTACACAATAGACTCCAACATATTGTATAATCACATGTGTTAACCTAATATATAAATAAAAAATCTTTTGAATGGCTTGACTTATTTTCTTAATTGATGCGATGAATATGTCCTCTCTTTGCCTCTCATTCACCCTTCGTATGTCTCACTCTAACACTCAATCGGTCCTGTTATCAAATGTACCTCACACCATTGTCAATTTCAACATATGTTTGATCAACCTAACACAGAGTAACCATGATCATGTAATTAAGTCCTTGAATTTTTTTAACACCCTTATGCAGTGGGGGCACCGAAGGAGGTCAAGTAGGGGCACGTGCCACCCATTCTATTTTGAATTTTTTTAACATATATATGTTGTATATATTTAGCATGGTATGGAAGCTAATATTTATTTTTATGTGTTATCTACTTCAGACACCCTTAATTTGTTTGCAAAGTATGTAACTTTCTTTCATAAATAAAGTCATTACCAATATAATTTTAAGTAAAGGGTCACAAATAAAATACATTAAATTAGGACAAATTTCAAAAAAAAAATCATTGATTTTTTTATAAATACATCTCAATAGATTATATTAAAAAACTTCAATTTTTTATTAAACATATCAACAACTATATCAAAAACACACATATTAATGTCAGCTTGCTAGCTATTACTTTACACCAATTTTTTTAATGATTAGAAAAGATCTCTATAATTAATAATATAGTTTATGAAATGATAAATATTTTAGAAATAAAATAATATATGTAAAAAATCCAACAAGTACATAATTGTATGGGTAATGAGGAAACAAAAATTGATATCTATAACTAATTATATACATTATGAAGTACCAAATTCTTTGTATAATATATAAATAATTTAGTGTGTAACAAATATAGGAAGTACATAGGTAATTAGGAAAAAAGCCAATATCTGTAATTAATGATATACTCCATGAGATATCAAATATTGTTATACTATGTATAAACAATTAGATATATAAAATATATAACAAGTACATTGTTCTATGGGTGTATATTTTAGTTATGCAGATGATTTATATGGATTCTTTTCTATTATGGTGTTCAATATGAACACTTGACAAATTTAATAGTTGCATACAGAAGTAAGGCCCATTAAGAACTAACTAACATTTATAGTTGAGACATCAAAAACAAAAAATATGACATACATACAAGAACAAATGAAATTACAAGTTTTTATTTATTCAATCACACATCATAGCATAATTACAAACCCCTAACCTCTCTAGCCATATTTTTTTCCTTTTCATTGCACTCACAAGCCTACTATCCAATAGTTTGATCAGATAATACCTTTGTTCTTAGTCAAAAATTTACCTTGGCTTGCGAGCCAATCAGCGATCCAATGGATCTCCCTTGCGATAAAAGTGACTAGAAATTTGCGTCCCAATTCTCTGTTAGCCTCAATGAATGTAATTATCCAATACACAACTGGCTTCTTTTTTACTCTCTCTTTGTTTGGGTTATTTACTGACGTCACCAAGCCCTGGGCATCGGTATATAGGATGCAACATGAACAATTGGATGTCTTTGTGACATATTTTAGTGTCATAGACATAGCCATAGGTTCACCAATTGCCACACTCTTGTAACTCTATCTATCGTCCCAAATAATCACCCCATGTTCATCTCTCAACACTATGCATGTCAAATTTGCCGCAAAGGCAAACACTACGATAGAAGTGTAATGGTATCTTATAACAAATCATATAATGTAGGAACCACCCTTTGTCTAAGGTCCCGAATAATCGATAATTTTCAAGCAATGATGGGATGATAAGAAATGAGGACGTCATGTGTAAGTAAGTGCCTTGACAGAAGAAGATGTGATTCAAGAAGATTGGGTTAAAGAGGAGAAATGGGAGCTCGTTCCTTTCACAGCCCAAACACTAGTCTTCATAGTACCTTGTAACCCTGTGGGCCCCACATGGAGTGTAATATTTCTTCAAATGAGCTTACCGAAGACCAGGCTCTTGGAATCGTTGTCGTCGTCAATGACCAGGATGTTGAACCACGGTCCACCCTCCTCCTTCAGTCTGAACGTATGTTGCTTCATTGTTGCGACACAATAATATATATTTATTAATAACTATTATATCATATTATTGTTACTTACTTTAAATTATTATGCTAAAGTTTATATTTTTAAACTATTATACTTATATATAAATAAATAAATACGATACATAATCAATGCATGGTATCTGATTGGTCTAAATCGTGCGTCTGGAAGGGAGGCAAACTCAGAAGGAATCAAACTTTAGATTTATAACACAAAACCTTCAAGGACCCCCACAACTTTATTACAGGGTCGAAGTAGATATACGGGGTCGAACACATGGATGTGGTGACATATAGGACACTTGAGATCTCTTCCTTGAGTTCGATAAGCCAAGATGATAGTTGGGGAAAAATATGGGCTAGAACTAGTCTAGTCGATTATCATGGAATTAAACAAAGCAAAGAAATGAAAATAAAACAGAGTCTGTAGGATTCTACTACTCAGAGAGAGGGAGTCCTTGGCTATGTAACCACAAGTTGGGAAATCTATACACCCATTCTCGAGCGTAGACAACCCTCAAACATCTTAGCAAGCAACCTACATTTAAATCATAATATGTATTGTGATATTTGTTCCTGTGGGGTCATCCCACTCGCTCTCGTGTAGTGTGAATAAAACCTATCGACAGTATGAAACCTCTCTCGAGGGTGACAAACTAACAACCTAGAATAGTTTAGGTACCCTCTCAAGTCTAGAATATTCTGGGATGTTAGGAACAGACGACCTTGAACCATCCTCCTCTCAGATTCCAATCCAAACTATCTTCTCTTATCTATTTCTACACAAATCTCTTGATATAGGTAGAAATAGAAGTTCAAGCAAGAAAGAGATCAACAACACTAGCAATCATAACCAGAAAGAGAAGATAGAATAAAGAACATACTAGATTTAGAATAAAACTACTAGCTTAAGGTAAAAGTACAGAAACAAGCCCAAAACGGGCTACATAGCCAAGATGGAGCTCAACTAGCCATGTACAAGCATAGTTGGAACAAAGATGGAAGAACATCATTTGTAGAGAAACAAAGGAGAACAGTAGAAGAAAGGAGAAGAAGAAGAGATTTAGCTCATAGAGGAAAGGTGGCTCTCACTCCCTATCCTCTGTATAGGTAGAATCTCATCTTTTGGGTCATCCTCCGTGATCTTTTGGACTCCTTGGCCTCCTTTCTCTCTAGATCCCTCCCAAACAGCAGCTTGATGGATGTGTGGAGGTGGCAGATGGCTGGAAATGGTTGAAAATGGGTGAACGGAGGTGGAAGTGATGATGGATGGATGCTAACTGAAGAGACGGGCATAGGATGAGTTTGTCGGCCTTTCTAGGTCCTTTGAACTCTCCCACGGGGCTCTGGGAACCAAGAGGGATTGGAACCATGAGGTGGAGACTCGCCCCAGATCCGAACCTGGAGCCCTCCTTCGCGGAACCTCTCCTCTGGTTGCCAGGGGTAGGTATTTATAGGTGAGGGCAAACCTACGGTTGAGGACACACTGTGGTCGAGGTAGATCCATGGTCACGACAGATGACTCGATCGAGGGTAATCTGCGGTCATAGTCCTTCCTGCCCCGGTCGCGGTGGTGGTTGCGGTCTATTTTCTAGCATCACGACAGAGCTGTTACTGAGATTTCTACGATTGTGGCTGACACCACTGTCACGGTGTATGCCTTGGTCACGGTCGAGGTGGATTGGAATCTAGCTGCCTCGATCGTGGTCGACTCCGTGAGCACGGTGCCAGTCTAGGTCGCGGTCGAGGTGGATATCGTGATCGCAGTCTTGAACACCTCGGTCGCAGTCCTTCCTACAATCATGGTGTCAATTCGGGCCATGGTTGAGATGGATGCCTCAGCTGCGGTCTTGCTCACCTCGGTCGTGGTCACGACGGATGAAAGCCTAGCTACAGCAAAAGCCATGTGTTGGGGAGAAATCTTGTAGAATAGATGGCGTTTCAGCTTCGGTGCCTACAAGTCCCAAAATTGGCTAGTTTGAGCAACTTTATTTATGAAAAGATATAAATTACTAAAAGATAAGAAACATGGGATATTTTAGACATATTAAGGCTATAGTGACACAAAACTATAGTTAAATACTTAACATAAATATATAAATTTGGGTGTTATCAACCACCCCAAGATTAAACCTTTGTTTGTCCTCAAGCAAGAATGTGTTCAAAGAATAAAAAGATAACATTGACATTAAACTTGGCAATGAGTGCTGAGGTCAAGAAAAATAATTTAAAACATCAATTATCCTAATTCGTGTCATTTCAGATCAAACCCCCACCAATCGAGCACAATCATGCAAAAGTAAGATCAAAGGATTACCAGGCAAGATTAAGCGAATTCACTACAACCTATTGATACTCATGAGGGTTTGAATCATAACTATTAAACATAAAAGAATTGTCACATAGGTAATCATGGGAGTGATGTGCAATGAGCCATCAACATGTCTCCATGTGGACTAATCAGGGACAACACGCCTCTCATTTATTCAGGTCCTAAGAAGTGAAAAAAGCAAAAAGACTCTAATGACTTTTGAGGATCTCGATCTGCGTCAGGTTAGTCCATGTAACGAGCAACAGTCCCTGCAGTCCGAGCCAGTTGGCCCAAAGAAGTGAGATAAACTCCTCATACTGCGCTCGAACCAACCGTACTACTGGGATGATCTCATAAGTCCCCTAGTTTCTAATGAGATTTTGGGGTGATACTACCAGGCACAACATACCCACGTTCATGAGCACAGTCATATACCGGCTGGGCACCATCCTCAACTCCCTTGAAAGAGAAAAAAACAAACACTCATTTATTCACACTCATGTTTTTATTCGTTGCATTCTAATTTATAGGCCTGGGTGAGAACTCTTTTGGTATTTTTGGGATTTTGTGGACGGCCAAGCCTCTTTTGCAAATTTTTAACTTTTCATCTTTTTGACTCAATCTAAGGTGAGAGGGCGTGTAGACCATCAAGGAAAATACTTCAATTTGACTATAGCTGAAAACTCATCATTATCTTCTTAACGCCTGTGTGAAAAGATAGTAAGTATGATTCAAGGATCCTAAGAATAGAGGCAAGCTGGTGAAACCGTAGTTAGGAGTCTTTGATCATGCTTTAGCTCTTTCTAATGGTCATTTACCTCAGATTTGTTATTCACAACATAGATCAAGGGACTAAAGGTTTAAGCTATAAAAAAGGCACATAACCTTAGATTCATTACCAAACTTAAGGGAAGAGTCAATCAGCAAGTCAAGCAAAAGATCAAGTAATTTGAGATGAAAATAGTGCATTTAGGCATATTGTCAAGCATTCATCTATCAGACTTGCATCATAGCCATAATTGCAAAGCTAAAAATTAAGAAACAAAGCCTTACAGAGCTAACTTTTTTAAAAGTTTATGCTAAATGCAAGGGACATAGAAGATAACACATGCATGCTATGAAAGAAATAAAAGGGAAAGGAAGATGGAAAGCAACTGCTATAGGTAGTCACTGATTATAAATTGGTCTAGATCATCTAAGACGTTTGATGTATTCTCATACTCCTGATTTATTCCTTGATGAAAATGAAATGACTGCCCGAAATCCTAGGCTGGCTAGTAGAAAGACTGGGGGGGTTGATGAAAATTTGGTTGAGGCGGTGGAGGGAAGGTTATGTCAAACCTCTATCTGAGGTACTACACATCCTGCTCCAGCGTATCAAATCATCTTCCTAAGTCAGCCCTGAAATCAGACATGAATTCGTAAAGGTTCCCCAAATTGGGGTATGGGGTGTATTGTTCCTAGTGAGGAGGTTGTAGGTATTCTGCAGTTGGCATCCTTGTGTAGGGTCCTCCCTGATACGAGATGTCATGGAAGGTTGCTCTTGTCTGTTGTACTTCCTCTTGAGCCTCTGGCACTGGTGGTGTTGAAGTAGAAGCTCCTGCAGCTCCTCCTATATGATGAATGTTACCCTGGGCGTCCAATAGAGAGGCATCCATGAATGTTGTTTAACATGTGAACTCTGCATTTGCTGGCAGTAGTATTCTATGCTTGCAGTAGCCGAAGATATAAAGATATCATGCGCTGCACTGTTTGATCACTCCTGAGAAGATTAAGTGATCCAAGTCCAACTTGGACCACTCAGCTTTTTCCTGTATAAGTGCCAATTGTCCATCTCCAATTCTAAGATGGCGTGCTATAAAAGTGATAATGCCCACCATCGACATGAATTGGACCTGCTTCTTGAAGGAGTTCTAAAAGTGGCGGATGACGAAGTTCCCCAGATTCACTTTCTTTCCTATTGCTGCACACCACAAGATGTAGAGGTCTGGTGCACTGAGCGCTCCTTGACTGTCTTGTTTTTCCAAGATGCAGTTTGCAATTACCCGATGCAGATAACGAAGTGATGGGTTGTGGATGTGCGAAGCTTTGGTGCCTCTAGCAACATGTTTATCTTCCCTTGTGAGAATTTTCCATGCTTGAGCAGCATTAAAGTTGTGGTCCTCTGTCTCCAGCCGCTTCCTGGACATCTCAGCACAGTCCTCATCTGAGCGCGACCACCATCTATTTTAGTTGTGCAGATGATTTATATGGATTCTTTTCTATTATGGTGTAATGAATGATAGGAAAGGTAAAGTCCAATGAAATATGATACTTTCTTAGTAGTACATGATGTCAATATAATTTTGTTAATAATATTTTTACAATATGTATACTTTTTGAATTTTTATACATTAATAATGTTTGTTAAAAAATAATGTAAATTATGTATCATTATTGAGTTAACCTTAAAATTATACTTCTATTCGCAATTTGTACTTCTAAATTATAAATATTATTTCATCATAATGTCAAAGATAATAGATTTTGATATTTTCTAAATTTCCAACATAATATAGAAATAAGACTAGTACTATCTATATAACTTAGTGAACAATAAATTGTCGCAATATTTATTAGTTAATTTGGTAAAATTATTGAATAAATTTAACTCCATCATAAGTATCTTCATTTAAATTTAAATTATTGTAGAATTGTTTTTTTTTTGAGTTAGAAGAGACATTAGTCTTCCCCTCCCTCAAACAGGTGCCAGAACCCGGATGACCCAAGGGTTGGTAAATACAATGCGCAACAGGGGGATTTGAACCTGGTTCCCCTAGGGAGGACAAGCCGGACCGAACCACCTGCGCTACATTGGTCGGGTTAGAATTGTTATCTTAATTTATATATAATAATAATAATAATAATAATAATAATTTTCACATAATACTATTTATATATTCAATTTTCTTAACTTTATCTTACTTTTTAATTTCTTGACTTGCCAAACTCATCAAGTAAGAAATTACTTGTGTGATCTTAAAAAATAAATAATAATCCACAAACTCAATATTGAACATTAAATTTATGTGGTTTTTATGAAATGACCTATATTTAAGGGGAATAAATTTAAGGAAATGATTGGTCTTATACAAAAAATTAAAGTTTTTCAATGTCACTTGTTGCCATTTTATACTCGTCTTAAATGTAACAAGTCCTAAATATAAATAGAATGTACATAATCATATGCAATAATAGATATATATAGAAGATTATTTTAATCACATCTAAAATTAAGTACTCCACAACGTGGTGAGCCATGTCTTTAACTTCTATTTTTTATTTGTCTAAGGTCCATCTATTTTTCTCTATGGATTGCAGAACTAATGAGACAGTACTTCTCTAGATGCATGTGTATCCATAAAGTTAGTTGGAGGTATCCCATTGTTGGTGAGGCCACTAAAGTGCAGGCAAAGCATATGCCCTAAAAGGGCCATGCTGCTCTTCTCTACCCCCTTAGGCGAGGGCCAATCAGGTTGGCCGTCAACTTAGATGAAGAAATAGCTATCTTTTGAAGATAATTCATTATTGACATCAGCATCCTCGACAAATTACCAGATAAATCAAAATCTCTCTATGAATGAGGTCGCAGTTTAAGCTCCTACTACTCTAAATCCAAAGAAAGGAGCCCATTCTATTATATACACAGTCTATAGTGTTTTGAGTACTACGATCTCTACTATTTTGTTTGTTGTTTCTTTCATATTTTTCACTGTTCTTTTAGGTACTAGGATCTATCTTATTATGTTTGTTGTTTCTTTCATACTTTCCCTTATATAAAAAGTTCACATTTTTTTTGCTGAATTTGTATATTTTGCATGCTATAAAATATTAACGATGGAATGTTTTGTTGGTCTGTTTCTTTTTCAGGGGTAAGACAAGATTTTTTTCAGTTACTAAATGATAATTATAATACCATTTATTACCCGATCTCATCGTCTCTTCATTATGCATTTAGACGCACTACTTGGTAATTAATTTTGAAAAAGGACGTTATTTTGATGCTGAGAAATTGACTCAAAGCGGAGTTGGGTTGTCCTCTTGAATATATTACATGTAGACCATCCTAAAGGTCAACGTACCTAAGGAAACATTTAACAATGTTAACTATATATGCAATATTCTAGATGTAAGGTTTATGTCACATTTTATCTCTCTTGGTTGAATAAACTTAGTGATTCAAGAGAAAATATGTTAGAATACTCTTGAACCATTACCACATCAAAATATTATTTTGGTTTATCTCGTATTTTTTATAACTAGTGTCCAAAGCATCCGAACAACATATATTGCAGGTATTATGTGATGAAGTACATGAGAGACGTCATTGATGCAAGAATTAAAAATATTCTTGAATATGTGAGCTACTTATCATTATTTCTTTTAGTTTGTTTGAATTTTTAAATACACTAAATAAATGACAATGTGTTGATATATGTGACATATGATTGCAATATTATTTGAAGTATATTGGTTGTTTCTTCCACTAAGAAGAGATCGACGAGGTTCGAAATGAGTGGGCGACATGTCTTCTTGAGCACACAATTGATTATGTGACATGAGGGGGAAACACTTGTTCTTTAGCATAGACCAATATGTGAAATCTTTGTAGTTAATTTTCAATTTGATTCTAAAATGTGTTCTCACTACTTTTTGTTATCGCATCATTGTTTAGATGATTGATTATTTATTAGGTACAAGTTTTTTCAAGGTCTGATGGAAGTTTTATTCAATTATGTGCTTGTTTGTGAAATGAAAAAAGTATAATTTCATATATATTATAAAGTTTTAAAATATGATTATTTGATCAATAAAATTGGTTCCATATGAAATGTCAAACTCTAATAAAATACAACAATTATTGATATATTGTAAAAGGTGTGATACTACAACAAACAACACATGTTGTGTTATCCACACCTATTACAACTGGTGTGCTGGGAAAATGGACCGTATAACAACATGTGTGTCTAATGAACTACAATATGCACCACATGTTGTATAAAATGCATATATTACAACAGACACACCACATGTTGTATAAACACCCCTAATACAACAAGTTTATTATCAAAAGACAACATACTTCAACTGTTGTAGAAGCATAAATATTACAACATGTGCATTACATGTTGTAAAAAATACCCCTATTACATCGGGTGTGTTTAGTGAAAGACAACATGCTTCAACCATTGTATAATATATATTATAATAGGTGCACCACATGTTGTAAAAACACCCCTATTAGAATGAGTGTGTTAAGTAAAAGACAATATGGTTCAACTATTGTATAATATATATTATAACAGGTATGCACCACATGTTGTATAAACACCCATATTATAATGGGTCATTCATTGAAAGACAACATGTTTCAACTGTTGTATAAAATACATATATTACAACATGCACATCACATGTTGTATAAAGCACCCCCCATAATACCACACGATCTAATACAATGGTTAACACCTGTTGTAAAATGGAAAAATGAACTATTATAAAAAATGTTTTCAGTAGTAGTGTGGGTTTCCTTTCAACCTTTCAAAAGGAAATATTTTCACCCTCTATATTAACTAGGGAAATACAAAAGCTATGAACTCAACTTGGGCTCACATGCAGATCTCTGGGTTCCACCCCATGGGCCCATCAAATTGGCCTTGATTTAGGTGAATCCATATCAGTTCAAGTCCCACCGGTGGTGTAGCCACATATGGATCTAGGTAGGCATGTACCCTACCCATGCTTTGAGAAGTAGTACAAATCTATATTGCTAGAAGTAGATGCTAGTATAAATACATTATATGTGCCCTATTTTAGTTGTTGAGTCTACCTTCTAATAAATTTTTTCCCACCCTCACTGTATTATCTAGCTCCTCCATTGAGTTCCACAAAAACCCTAACACAAAAAAAAGGTTTGAAACCCTGATTTAAGGAGAAACAAACCAAAGATAAACATAAAAATATACTCATGACTATAAAACTTTGATGGCACATCTATATCACAAGATAAAGCAACAATATCATGTCATCATTTGATTAGGGTTTATCTTACAACCAATCACCATAATAAGTTCTTATTAAGAAAGCAATAAAGATAAATAGAATGAGACTAGGGTTACAAAAAGATCAAGGTTTTACAAGTGGGAATGAATAGAAAATGAGAGAGTGAGGCGGGATATCGGTGTGGTGTTACCAACTAATATTTGAGAGAAAAATATTAGGGCACACATGAACACAAAATTATCAATACAATATTGATGCACATATATGTTATTTACCATAACACTTGAGCATAAGAAAAGGGAGAAAGTGAGAAAATGTGAGGTGCTTAGTGATGAGGATGAGGATGGAAAGGATGAGAAACAAATGGTGGATGAGAGAAAGTGAGAAAATAAGGGATAGGAAGTTGAGCTAACACATTATATAACATAAAAAAATTTATAACATACATGAAACACAAAGATACTACATATTAAAATAAATAATGATTATTACAACAAAATTCATTTTGACGTTAAATGTGTTGGTGAATGTACAAATTTCATTTGAGCACAAAACAATTACATAAAATAACATGTAATATATGATAAAAAAATTAATATAATTTGGCATAATATGAAATACACATAAAAATGTACAAAAAATATGAAAAATAACAAAACACATGTGTGTATATACACATGTTTTCTCCTTCCCCTTTCTCCATCTCTCTCTCTACATATTCCTCTCCCTCTCCCATTCTCTCTCTAGAACGTGATGTACCATTGTGATGTGTCCCATCATGCATGTCTAGTCACCCCATGTGACTACAATAGGTGTGTTGGCGGTAGGTCCAGATACCAATACCCTTAGAAAAATGAAAAAATGGGTCTTCGACAGGCTCCCAATATCATTTTCCTTCTTGGAGTTGATAATCACTTTCTTCTACTAATTGAACAAGGACCGTAATAAGTTTACATTTACATTAACTAGTAGAGAACTCATACTAAGTAGTTAAGTTGAGTTGCAACTAAATAATATAAATGTAATATATATAAACAAAACACTCACTACATACCATTAATATTTACATACCAAAACACATCCAATGTGTGTCTATGCACTCTTTAAGCTAAATGTTGTCAAAGCTTGTGATTCATTTTCTTTGTGTTGTCTAGGTTCATTTTGTTACCATGCTTGGTCTCATTGGATTCCATGTGTTCCCTTGTGTTTCATGATGTTTAAGGAAATTTTATTATATATTCATGGGCATGCGTTCTTAGTTATTTTGTTGGGATACAACCATACACAAGGTTTTGGTTGGAGTTGGCCATTTTTTCCCTTGTTGTTGTTTCAAGAAATATTGCCAGTATATTTATCTTGCTATAACTAAGACCATGTTCACTTCCTTTTTTTTTCATTTTGTTATATTTTTGCAAAAAGTGTGCTACATTTCAGTCTACATTGCCATATTTGTATCAGTGGAGTTCCATATTCCTATCATACGGGTTATGTTGTCTGTGCCTTTTTTTCTAGTTGTTGTTTGATATTATTTTTAACATGTATTGATTTTTTTTTCTACTCTTACTTTCTATGTGTAGTATGTTTTAAACCATATTTAGATTCTGTTAATGTCAAAATTCCACTAAAATTAGATTGATATGGTTGTTTCAGCTACATTTAAGACCAGATTTCCATCTCTTTCATAAAAAAATTGTACTTCGATCAATTATATTTGTTGTGTAGGCCTAATTAATTGTGTAGGCCTAATTTTGTTTCCAAGAGTGGTCAAATGTAATTTTCGTGTGTTTTCTAATCTAGTCTTAGATTTTGTTGTCTATTATGTTTGTATGGTGATTTATTTTTTGAGTGGTCTATTTATTGTATATGTAATATCTTCTGAATGTCTCCATTTTTTATTTTTATTTTGTCTTTTATTGGCCTCTTTTGATTTCCCTCTTATGTTCGCTCTATTTTCCATGTATTTCTATGTGTTGTTTGATCTTAGTTTTCGTACTCACCAAGGATTCTTTTCCACTATAATTGTCATGATTTTTTTAATGTCATTCAGTTTTTTATGCATATACTATATTCCAAATTACTTTTACTCTCTTTGTGGTTTTGTCAATTATGTTTCAAAATTTATTATCAATTTCGTGTTTCTAAACTGCTATGCTACAACTTTTTTTCTATTCTCTAAGCCTAGTTTCACTGCCATTTGTTCTCTTAAGCATAATTGTCCATATTTTCTAGGCATGATTTTGTTTCCACGTGTGACTTGATCTAATTTCCATCTACCTGGTGATGAATTTGAAATAATGAAAACCTTCAATTAATATCGAGAATATTTCATAATAATTATTTCATTAAGTTTATATTAAAATTTTATTTTATACTCAACAATTTATACCCAATAGAATAATTTCCTCACATGCTATAATTTTCTAATATGTTTGTTTTATTTGTGTTGACCCATGTTATCATTTGTTAATTATTTGGATTTCACTTGATCATTGATGTACTATGTGTATGTATATAAAAAATTAGCATTTCCTAATTTCATTAGCTAACCCGTGTCATCAATAGGCATTTGTTTATTACAATGTTATGTTGCATTTAAACTTAGTTTAGTAAAAAAATTGTTACACATGTGTATTTTGAGTCAAACTTATATATATATATATATATATATATATATATATATATATATATATATATATATATATATATATATATATATATATATATATATATATATATTCCTTGTTTGGTGTCATATAAGATAGATGCAAACACTAACTCGTCTAGTGTGGTCATAAGAAATTATTTGATATTCTAGCCAATATAATATCATCTTCAACAAACTATGATCTCAAACAATATCTTTGGTTATACCTCTATTTTGATGGCCAACCACTGCTCACCACCTTGCAAATTACCAAACCTATTTGTACCAGATAAAGCTGCACAAAGCATACAAACCTTAGACACCCTCCCTTTCTCCTACTGAGAACCGCCCTTTGATTAATCGCTCCCCTTTCTGGTCCCGTCCTCCTCCCTTAGACACCCTCACCGAGCCGGAAGCACATCCATCTGGTTGGGCCTGATGTGGATCGCAAAGCTGTTGATGAAGTTTAACAACTCTACGACAACCAGAGGAAGCATCATTGTAGGAGATGATTGTGCCCCCCGTCCGTAGAGGTGTCTTGGGGAGTTCGCTGGCGGGGTGTAGGACGAACTGTACGACACGAATTAGCCACTACCTTAAATAGTGTTCGGGTCTGTACCAAACTTGGAGGAGGTTGGGAAGCCAAAGACGGATTTTGGATTTGAAGATTGGGGGCCGTTTGGGTCCTGTATTTCATCGGGGTATTGTAATTAGATACAGTATTTCAAATCCTAGCAATTATAATTACATGGTTTGGCAATTAATTGATGTAATCCGAGATTGCCGGTATTTGCTTGACTGGTATTTTGACACGGTGAAATGCAGTCTTCAGAATCACGCCATGATCGGCGTCATTTTCATTTACCACGACAATCGCGCTTCACGGAACCCGAGTCCGTCCTCTCTCCTCACACAAACTCCTCCTTCCCCGCCGTTTCTTCCAGCTGTGCCGCCTCCCATCATCATCTACCTACATCCCTCTCTCCTCTCTCCTCCCACCAGCTCCTCCTACCCTCGCTGTTCCTTATTGCTGTGCCGCCTCCTGTCATTTTCTACCTCCGTCCCTCCCTCCTTTCTCCTCACACAAGCTCCTCCTACCCCAGTTGATTCTTCCTGTTGTGCGGATCAATGTCTACTTCCATCCTCTCTCTTCCCTCCATTGTTGGTCGGTGGTCGCACCTCCTCCTGACCTTCTCCATCGTTCGCGAAGCATAACCGCGCGCCCGACCAAGCTTCTTCATAGCTGCCGTCCTGGAAGACATCCACACTCTCGCCGCGTACAGCCTGGTGGATGGTGGGTCCGACGGCAGCCCAGCGTCACAAAATGTCAGCCCAAACAGGCGATTTCAGAACAGTGGCATTCCACATCGTTTCAATTCAGACTCCTAAAACTTACCAATACAGCTGTACTAGTGGTAAATTCTTCATCCAAACGGGACCTTGATGTAGTGCACAATGGTGGCAAAGACGGAGTGCGTACAATACCACTGGCTGAGGAAGTGGAAACTCGAGTCTCCTCCACCTTGTGGCGTCTATAGTGCCAGTTGTATCTCCTCCCCTCGGGCTCTTGCCAGTGTCGATCCCTAGAACTACTCGGCGTCTAGAAGATTAAGAGGAGCGAAACAACAACAGCTCGCCTACAGCAATGGGAAACATTTGCTGCACAAAAACATAGGACGAAGACATCAACTTCAGTCTGTTAGAGCTTCTTATGGCCACCATCTTGCAGCTCACTCTCCTCGTCTGTATCGCCAATACTCCATAAAAATATGATGAACACTGACTCATAATCAACATACAACAGCCTTCTAGTATCTATGTGGTATAAAAAACAACTATTTGACATATAAATTAAATATTTGACATATAAATTAACTATTTCAAACCGAAAGTAATATTAGGTGATCAAAAGTAATACAATGATTACTAAAGACGAATGAAAACCTTTATGTAACATACTTAAAAAAAAATATTCTTATTCATAAAATATAAGTTACTTTGACAACTTTTTTTTTATACTTTTGACGATCTATTGTTACTTTGTATGTCATATAGTTACTTTTCATGTCATATAATTACTATGTATATAACATGATTACCTTACATACCACATAGTTACTTTCCTTACCACATAGTTACTTTCCATAATATATAATTGTATCGTCTAACTCTAACAACTAACTTACTGATCAACCGAACAGGCAAACTCTTGTCTGTAGATGGATACGTGTAAAAAGGATATTCAATCTACAGTAGTGATCAGTACTTCCAAACTCTTTTTTCTTTACCTGTGAAAAGACATATTATTACTGAATGGAGGCACGAGCTTTATGAATTATCGTCACATTCTTGCATAATTCTTGAAGTTATAAAATGTGCACAACCTATAATTCTCATGACTTTTCTTTAAGCTATATATAACAATTGAACGTACGTCTTTACTAACTGAGAACGTTTTTAGTTAAGACGGCTGAGAATATTTTCTTTAACAAACTAAATGTACGTCCTTACAGTCAATTTTGTTAGTCACAAAACAACTTTACATTGACTTTGATGTAATACTTGCTTGGCGCTAGATGCTAAAGTAGAAACCATTACAATCATTCGAATACAAAACGAAATCCGGATCCAAAGATCACCTGGATGTACTATGTTGGATAATTAAGTTGCTTAGTTTGTTTTCTCTCGATTTGATTTTCTGTTTCAGTCGTGTCCATGCAGCCCACTATCCTTGTGTGGAAGCCGTGCGTGTTTTACTTGGGAGCTATGCATGCCTGGCCATGCGGAGCTCATGTACGACGTGGTCCAGCTGCTCACCTAAACTTGTGGGATAATGGCAGCACTAAACTCAGACACGTCAGTAGATTAGTTTCCTATTAATAAGATCGAATCAAAACAGAAAAGCTGCACTGTTTTTCGCAGCACCAAAATATCTGAGTCTCAAGTGTTCCTTCTGTCTTCCACACTCAACGTTGTGAGAGTTTGTTTCGAGAGAGAAAGAGAGAACTAACATACTAGTCGGTGCATATTATTAACACACAAAATATCTACAAATTACAGAACTTGGAAACAAGTTATATTCTTCTTCGTGCAGATTATACAAATATACAGACATGGCTTCTAGTCCAGTAACCGTGGACTACGAAATAACTAATGAACACCATAATCTCTCAACTCTCCTCTTAGGCCGCTTCTCTAACTATCCATTCCGTCAAGGCACATCCCAGCCCGCCAGCAAATTGAAACGCCACAGTGCATCGAAATTGCCCGGTGACGACTCCTCCTCGACGATCACACCCCAGCAGTATCTAACACCTGCGGAACGAGAGCCACAAACACCACTAGTACTAGTAATAGCAGTAGCAAAGCCACTTCCATCCCACCCCAGCAAATCCCTACAACCCAAAAAACCATAATTCTCCTTTTGACTCATCTCCAACGTCAATACCGACGTGGTCCGGTACAACTCGTCCGCAGTGGCCGTAACGGCGCTGGTGATCCTATCCACCCTCTTCTTCCTGGGCTTCTACTATGACTACGTCCACCGGAGCTTCGCCCCGAAGTGGGACAACTCCAAAAATTAATGTCCCGCCGCCGCCGCCTGCCACGGCGGGGCCAGATGATGGGGGCTTTCTATCCAGCTCCAACCTTTGTTACTTCCCTGACACCCCAACGAATCTCCACCTCGTCGGTGTAGTTTGACACATCAAAGGGACTGTCTTACGTCTCCTTGTTGACGTATTCTACATCACTGTCGTCATCGTAACGGTGGAGCCCTGCTAGTGTAATGACCACATTTGTGTTGAATTGGTAAACTAGGGTTTACCTGAATGATTACATACTTGATTAGATTGATCATCGTTTAGACTTGATTAATGATAGAAGAACAATTGTGATGTTTCAAACCTAAAAAGAAACTCTAACTATGATTTTAGTTTGAAGAATTAGGTTTTAAGAAATGTAAACCCTAATCGGCAAAAAATAGGATTTTGATAGTACATGAATATGGAATTTGATCAGGATAGCAGTGTAGTAAATGATTTTTCACATTTTCTACAAATTTTGTATTTAATTGAATTTTGGATATGATATGTATAACTCAATTATGCATATTGGAGAAAAAATTCAGAATATTTGAGTGTTCTTTGAATGTGATTCTCGGTCGAATTATACTTCGACCAAAATGCCGACAGAGTATTTTTTTAGTAATGTAGTGTTTTATTTTTAGTTATTTATTAGTAACTCCAAACACTACAAGAGAGGAAGGCATTAACGACCAAGCTAACGATGACATAAATTATTTGTCATAATTGTTCATCTAAACACGACCATAAAATTTTCTTGTCGATATTAGCATAGTTAGTAACGACCAACTATTTTTATTGTCATAATTAATATGTTTATTCCGTCACTAAATTTGTTCTTGTAATTTCTTTGTGTGAGATCTCTGTATATTACCTAAAAAAATCTAAAGAACTGAAATTTGGGGGAAATTTTCTCCTCCCGCCCCTTGCGCCCTCGCTCCCCGCCAACAACCTGATCCCCTCGGTCCGCAAACAGGGTGATCAACTCCCACTCCACCCCACGACTCCCGCTCCCACCCCCTACCAACGGGCTCTTCCAGTTAGCTGTGCACTTGACTCCAACATTGCGCCCCACCGGCCGCTCCCAATTCCTCTCTGCCACGCGATATGGATCAGGGCGCACGATCATGCACCTGGAGTACTCCGACGGCGATCTAACGGAGAATGCTTCTAGACGAGGACCAATCCAAGGCAAGTGGCGAGAACGGTCTCTATCAGCCGGTAGCTTATCTCGCATAGGAGGAAGCCGTACATATTAAGGAGCTAGGATCCAGGTACTCCCGCTCGCCTACTCTTGATGACCATGTTTGTTTTGCTGCATATATACACACACCCCCTCCTTCCAATGCCCGACTATTTGATTCTCCATCCGACTCCGAATGCCTCGGATCTCAAGTCCGACTCTGACCCCCGACCAACGATGCCTGATCGGCGACTTATGTGCTGTTCGACAACACGTTTACCTCCACCGCTCCGCACAGCTCCATTTTGGTCTGGTGATGATGGATGGATTTCAAACACTGTTGATCGCTTAAATGTTATTGGAAAGGGAATTTATGCAGCGGTTGAAGTCACTGGTGTTAGGCATTGAAGAGTTTTGGTTGTGCCTTGCCCGCAGCTGCTCACTTTTTCATATCTCTTCCGGATGCCACCGCACTCTTAACCGAACAAAGCACACCAGCTATTGCATGCCACTCTAATTTGTATCCAGTACGATTGCTAGCACTCGTCTAGGTTGTCTTAGAAAAGGATCCAAATCTTACAACACCATAGCATAGTTTTACACATGCTTTCAGTTGTCTTTAGTGATGGTACTAGACTCTTCACAAGATCACAAGCGGCAAACTAACATAGTTTAAATTATGTTCTACAAGATTTTTCAGCAGTATATTTTCTTCTCATTTCATTTGTTCTACAGTAAGATGCTTATTCGGTTTAATATTGTGCCTTCACGTGTTCAGAAGAATTCAAGCAATAATAGAGAAATCATTAAGTATAAAAAGATCTGATAACAATCAGATTATCCAATGACAATACGTATGTTGATCAAATCGTTATTAAGACCAATTTCTTCACACTAATTTGTCATTGACATTTTATGATTTTTGAAAGTATAAAGTATCATTTTGGGTTCTATGGTTAGCCCCTCTATGTTTAGTTATCATCATATACCTTAGTATGTGGCTTGAAGTACATACCTGATAATAAATTGTTAGCTACTAAATAGACACGAATTCCCAAATTTTGATCTTTTTTAACCATGTATTATATTTTATAAACTAAAAAACTTTATCGTTAAATAAAAAAGTAACATTATATTTGTGACTCACCCATATTGAAATCTGACTCCACCGTTGCTAACTGCAACCACTGTTGCCTAACCGGTGACAAAATACTGATTGCAACCAATGTTATTTGACCGACGACCAACTGACATCAATCGTGTTCAGCTTCCAACCTCTGCACTACTTCTGTTTTCCATTGCTTTTAATTGTTCGGGGTTCCCAAAAATTTGTTGTCTTTTTTCCATGTTTTATGCCATCACTCAGCTTTGTGATTGTTGATCCTCCTTTTTCTTCAGCATTAAATAATGCAATACTGAAACTACCCCCACTTGTAAATTCTTTTTCGTCAATTGTTGCGGCTTTAGTTTGGTATGACCTTGTCTCTCTACTATGTGCAGCAACATCAAGTGGCCACCGGGAATTCCAAGGTAGGAAACAAGATACAGAGCCAAGGCAAGAGGTAGGAAGAGGCATAGTTCGAGGTGACCATTGTGGACCGAAGATGTTCGGATTGATGTTTGCTTCAAACCCGGTGACATGGTATGTTAATTATATTTCTCTTTCTACTGAAAAATAAACACATGACGTAATGCTTCAAAAATTTTGATTTTCCATGATAATATTTCTAGATTGGTTTTCCCGTTGTTGTTAGCTAATGATCTTCGATATTAATGAAATGTCTCTTAGCAAGAGCAGAGAGTCAACATTTTTGTAAATATTTTTCTTGACTCAGTATTTTGACAAGATGAACTCTAGAGCAGTAGTATATTTTTAATCAATTTTCTTCCTTTTCCAAAAGAAGTCTATGAATCATCTTGTGCAGTAGTGTATTTTTAGTTGACTCCTAGTTAGTAATGCCATAGTTCAATTAAAAAATTCTTTGTATATTCACAGCTGGTATCCAGATATATTTCTTCAGGACCTCTATCGATGGAGCTTGTCATCAACATTGACTGGTCCTAGACTTATTCGTCTTGATGGAAACAACTATGGTTTTTGTGTAAGTGTTGAGTATGAGATATAAACTGCTCCAACTCATTAATCGGATGGAAATTGCATCATGGTATAATTTTCAAACATTAAAGATAACAACAGGAGTAAACCACTGAAATGCATACCAGTAAAATACGAATAAATGATGACCTTTCACCACTCTATAACAATACCACTAACCACAAGAGACGAAAACAATAAGTCCACCACCCAGTAGAGATCCTCACATCTCAAACTAACATTGTTATCTTCAAATACAAATTTAACAGAACCTAAAAAATACCACAAGATTCCCATCCTTCTTAAATTAACACAAGAGGTTTACTCAAATTAACAGAGGAGATTTAATAAATTAACACTATCTTTTGAAATTTAATGTCTTCGAGGTGTTATGTGCTCTATTGTTTTATCTCAAACTTGACCTCGTAATCATTTCACACAAAAATAGATCCCTTCTTGCAATAGCTTAGATGATCATCTTTTGAAATTCTACTGCAAAACGGATCATGCTATCTCTATGGGTGATGATATGCATAATCCTCACACCTAGATTTCTTGTTCACAAACATGTCCTTCATTCTTTTCACTTTACCGCGGAGCATCTATCACACTCAATGATCCTCTAGAAATCACTACTTGGTGTTTCCACATGCCACAATGACATTGTGGTTTGAACCCAATACTCGAAGCATAGAAGTGGAGGAGAGATAAGAATTAATGAAATGAGATAAGAAATGATGTCAAATAGCTCTCAACAATAGGTTTTGGATGAACAACAAAAGAAAACTAGAAGCAATATGAGGAAAAAATATATAAAAAATAAGAGGGAAAAGAAGAAAAAGATGAGGAAACCATGGTTGAGTTGAAAATATGGAGTGAAGGGCAAGAAAGATAGGAGATAAAAATGTATGTCAGTCAAAACCAAGAGGATGTAGAATCGAGAGGCCAAATAATGACGGATGAACACATAGGAGGATAAAAATTCACTATAAGGAGGTGGAGAAAGAGATGAGGAGGCGGTTCATGAACTGTGGTTCTAAGGAACTCTGGTCATGAGGTTGATGAATCTGGTTACTGAAGATTTCTGAATAACACCTAATACGAGTCAGGAAACAATGCATATTATTAGTACAAAAAACTCACATTCTACATATCACTTGATATTAATAAAACTTCTTGTACGAAGTAAATCTAATATTAGGCACACGAACTCACCTAACACTACTACACAAACTCACCTGCATTTAAATTTAAATTTTCTTGGAAACCAACTTCCATTTATAGTACTAAAGATGTTTAAATTATTTTATGCATATTATCATTATGCTTGAAGATTTAGAAGATGTCATGAATATGCTGTGAACCTCTGTGTGATTGTTCACCCATCATAGAAAGCCAAAATCTTATGATAGTAGGTTGAGATTGTTTCTGGATAAACACAACTTCATTGTAGCTCTTTCAAGAAGCTAGTCAGTAGACAGAGAACTGTTAGCACCAAATTCCTACAACATTACTTGGACCAACATACATGAGTTCAGTCACACAACAAATATTGTATTAGAATATGATTTCCAATTGTCAATTTTAGTTTCAATACCTATTATATATAAGGTTGTGAAATGGGTGTAAATTTAGTTATTTCTTCACTAGATTGGGCTGAAAAGTGAGAACAACAATAGACATAAGGAGTTAACATACTATCAATCAGGATGAAAATCTCACTCTCCCATAAATGTATCTAGCATGGTTCCTCATGCATTCTATCTCAGACCTCCTCTCGCATAGGACACATGATGCATGGGGAAAGCCGAGGTGTGGGTGAACGAACAGAGTGTTGGTAGGTATTCCTCTAGATCTTGCATAGGGTGATGACTTATGTCAGTATCATGCAAGATTACCAATATTGCAAACTTCCAGTGTAGTGTTTCTTTCAAAGAAATGACTTATCTTAGGCTAATTTTCTCAAATTATTTCCCTTTTATCTCCATGATAGGTTTGATTGTGGTTTTGACCATAGGTTAAACAATTAAACATTTAGTTTGCAATGCACCAAGGAAGCAAAAACACGTTTCTAGACACGGACACGGACACTGACACAGACACGGGACACAACAAATTTAAAAAATATAGGACACAGACACGGCACTGGATGAGGGAAAATATTTTTTTAATGTATACATATATGTGGGTGTATGATGTATTAACTGGAATATGATTTCAAATTTATCCAGATCAACGTATCTATGTATATATAATCTTATATGCATATAGAGGTGTGTCTTTGTGTGTGTGTAGTAGAGACAATGTGAAGAACAAAAATAAATATGTATTTATGTAAATATAGTATATTACATATTTTTTATATATACGAGTTCATATTACTCATTTAAACAACTTATTAGAGCATAATTTGATTCATAATATGGTCCCATTAGGAATAAAGATGGTGGCATGGCTGAAATGGCTGGCATGGACTATAATATCTATGACATGATTGATGCCTTGGAAGCCACATGAAACACAACTATGGCGAATTGAAATGCCATGAACTAACAGTATGTGTTATGGTGTATTTATTTTAATAATGTGGCTAAGTTATAAATAAATCTTTAACCCATGTAAGGTCCTTATGTTTGCTTGTTTCCATGCAGTCCTTTCCATTTTTGCGGACATCACTGTGACGCTCGCCGATAAGAGAAAGGCAAGGAGGTGCTAGTTTGCTTTCCGGGAGGTAAATTTATACACTCTAATATATCAATTTTCACTTATAAGACTTATAGATTCTGACTATTACAAAATATATCAGTATGTTCTAAATCATTGTTGTGTTTATGCACCATTCCTCCAGACCATCTTGTCCTCAGATTACTTAAGGCGAACTGTAGGTGTTAGCAAGGTTTATCCCCTCGTCAGTGAGGTGTTGTTGAAGGAAGCCTGGGTTGGGGAAGAACGGGTCCAGGATGTCACTGTGCACCAATCACTTCAAAGTCTTTCTTTAGGGATGATCCAAATAATTTCGCCAGTTTGGGTGGTGGTGTAATGGGATGCAGAGGGTTCCATTCATGTTTTAGAACAACCCAAGACGGTCTCTCCTTAAACATGGGTAAGTGCTAGGGAGTCAGGGACACACTAATATATTCCGCTCCAATTTACTGTCCGTTGTGAATAAAGCTCTTATTCATGTTTTTTCTCTGATAGAACACCCATTTTTATAAAAGGTTAATGGCATTACCCATTTACATGTTGCAGACGTCTCGACCACAATGATCGTCAGACCTGGTCCACTCATTGATTTTCTGATAGAAAACCAAAATGCTCGACATCCATCTGAAATCGACTAGGTTAAAGTAAGTAAACTCCATGTCATATAATCTCATATCATTCATAAAGGGTATCCTGGCATTGTATATAAATTATTTGTCTCTTTTTCAAATTCAGGCCAAAAGAGTGCTGAAAAATCTCAGAATTGTTAGCAGACCCAAGAATATGGTATTTGAGTGTCTATTTACTTAGTATTTTAGTCTTTTACTTAAGTTCTTCTTAGTCTATTTGTAACATGGGCCCAATAGTCTATTGGCCCATTAGGGTTTGTCTAAGTGTCTGCATGTTTCCCCCTTATCCTATTTATAGAAAAGGGTGGCAGCCTCCTTTCAATCAAGCAATAAGAAAAACCTACACATTATGGGCATCTTCCTCATCACTCATATCATTTTTCACATAGCATAACCCACAATAACCTTAGAGTAGTTCTCTGCCTCACTTTGTTTCTTAGCATGAGAGCACTGCCACCTTCTCACTTCCTTACCCATAACTCTATCCATCACTACACTAACTCCAATACTAAATCAATCATAAGTTATGTCGATGACATGGTTGAAGTTGACAATGTGGATATCCATCAATAGCCATACCTTACAAATGTTAGACTGGTCATCCCATTTATTTTCCTGATATAGACCAACCACTTGAGCAAGTTGATACCCAAATGTCCCAAGCTACTTAACAGGAGAATCCATACTAAAAACCCACAGAATGTAGTTCGTTTGATACAATACTGACATTGCGTACTCCTTCTAAGACATTTTGCAGTTTGCATGCCAATTCATCTCCATTTAACCCTATATGATACCCATCTTTAATACCCATCTGAGGGTTCTTGCAACCAGTTGCTAGGTATTGCCATTTGGACCGTGCATTGAATCACTGCTTCCTACAACTCCTTGTTAAAACCTGACACTTCTTTTCTTCTAAGTACAATTAAGTCCTTTTCTAGTGACTGTATTTGAAGAAATGCAATGCATTAAACTTAAAGTTTTATTTTTATGCTTCTTATTATCCAATAATATATTATCCTTATGTGAATAATTCTGTATGTTATTTTTTTCTCAATTCTTATATTGAAGGTAGACATTTCATTGCTTATGGAAATGTGGTGATCTTATGCATTATCAAATGGCGGTCACTACTTAGAAAATGTTCTTTCTATTGATGGATTGGTGACCCATCATCCATAGGAAACATTGGTCCTTTGGTTGAACATTAAATCGATGGTGGTGAATCATTGGTCGATTCCTTGTGACAGGAGGCATAATGGTATGTCATTCATTCTTTTGTTCATGATTTTTCATGGAGTACATGTGAGGAATTGTATCACCCAACTGGTTGTTTGGTGATTCAATATACTATATTAATGTATAACTATACTTGTTGGTTTCATATTCTTATCTTTTTACTTCTTTCCCATATGAGTAGAAAATCTCTCATGATTTACTAGAAGGTAGATACACTTGATTCTTTCAGGGAAATCTCTTCCTAGCATTGTCAAATTCATCACCAACACCCATAACAGATGAAAAAAACATCAAAGAATGTATAGCTACTCTTGGTTCCAGAAGACACCTCCAATCGATGTGCCATGCATCATGGCTACAACGATTGAAGGTGTCTTCCAGAACCTATAAGAGGAAGGAGGACTCTTCTGTAGTCACTTCATGCTCCTCCCTATGCCACTTTGTATTTCTCTTTTAATTTATCTCTGTCTTCCTTGCCTCGCTATCTACATTGTCTTTGTCTGACTTCCCATAAATCATTGCCTTTTGTTTTCCACCTCTTACCTTCATTCCCCCTCTTACCTTCTCTTGTTCTACTTCATGGTTCTAAGATGGGGTAGAATGTGAGGGGAGAAAGAGAAATAGAGGGGCAAGTCAAATAACAAGATAGCAATGGAGGAAGCTGTGGTGGGGGGAGCATTGTGAACTTGACAATCACATGGAGGGAAATGATTGTCTGTGAAAAGAATAGATAACTGAGTCGATAATGCTTTCCAAATGCACCATGAACAAAAACATATACCAAGAATGTAGACTTTCGAAATGATTAAATCTTTATCATGAAAATATAAGGGAAACCATTTATATAGACAATTAACTTATTTATACACATTAGTGCACATGTTTTGTAACAGTCCTATATTTTCTTTATCAAGAAACAATTTTGGCCGTATAATTTTCAAAATCATAAAATTGAACAAGAGCACACCATGTAGATCCTATATAACATTCATTTTAACAAATTACATCAGTCTGCTTTGACAAGAGTTTTTTTTTATATAAATGAGCTAGTTACCACATGTTCACAGAGCAGTTGAAACCTTTGAGTATAGCATGACAACACAACTAGCATTAAGATCGAGCTGGAATAGTGTGCCAAGACATATCATGAGGTGGGTAGATAGAGTGTTAAAACTATGTTTTGTATGGGATAATCATGGTGCACATGTTGCTATCTTATGACAACATACCTAGTGTTAAGACTAGGCCGCAACAGTGGGCCAGTACTTGATAGGGTTATTACGCTACAAAGATTCTTGTTTATTCTAGATATATATCAGATTTCTGAGCATCCATTAAGGTAGATTCCTTGGTTAACTATTTGAAAGATTTCTCTAAACATATCTACTATAAATATTATAACCATGTGACTTGCAGAATTTACATAAAACTTGCTGCAAAAGGATGTATATCCTTCACTCAATTCCAGTTTAGTTGATAGTCATCTTTGACCAATTTGCTTAGGTTGATAATTTATTGGCAACGCCCCACTATAAGTACTTTGCAATCAAAGAGTAGTTTATTAAGCAAAACATATAGTACATTCAAACATAACAATTATATAATTTCTGTTCTCATAGCCTCTTTGGAATTTTTTCCTAGTAAATAACCTCTTTGTAGTTTCATATTAATGTTCAAATGTATTTTAGTTTTCTATGATTTAGTTGCACCTTTTACATATATTTTCTTCATAGTTTCTCTTGCTTTCACTTGTATTTTGTAGTCTATAAATGTATTCAGTTATATGAACCAAATAAATTTGTGTACATGAAAAAAGCTCAAAAAAAATTCTAATATGATTGCATCTATTAGTGAGCACCATGATGTAGGTGTAGCAACTTCAAACGCATAAGTTATCCCTGTTCATGCCAATAATGACAACACATTTGATGCTAAAGTAACTGAATGAAAATCTAGTACAAAGACTCAATTTAAATCTGCCATCTATAGATGCATTTGTTGGACCATTCTAAATGTGTTTATCTTCACACTTCTTATATTCACATCCACACATGATTTATATTATTTCATATTTACTTTTTGTATAGTAGATGATGAAAATGTATGAGGTTGTTGGCTCTAGTTCTAGGTAGAACATCAAGATGGTTTTAAACTTGCTTCTCAAATCATGTGAACTAGCTTTTCCATTTCATTTACTGTGATATAGGTACTCCTTATACAATTAGTCTGTATTCACAAGTTTTGCAGAGAAGTTTCAAAACAAGTCATCACTGGTAAGAAGTTCTATAGTTTATCTTTTGATAATTCAAATATGCTTTCTTTAATCATGTCATTTTCAAATTTAGTCCACCTCTACAACTATTTAGCTGAAATATAACATCTTGTGAGGAAAGCACCCAATGAGGCATTACAACCTTTACTTCGATCACATTTTTGTTTATGATCCAGCCACATTAGATGCTAGTAGAAGGAAAGTGGTTCTTTTTTATAATCTTCTACTAAAGTAAACCAACTATTTTTTGCCCCGGCATGACAAATTACATAACATTAAGATGCATTGGTGTTAGGCATGGTGTATTTGAATTTTCCAATAGCTGAATTCTTGGTATTGTAATCGACATAGATATTGGACCCAAAAGATGGACTTTATGGGATAAAATTATCAGCAAACTATTTTATGCACCACTTAAATTTTCATCTCGTGATTAGTCTTCTTTAGTAAATGCATATTTATTTGGATAACTTATCGATTCAAGAAGGCCTCCAACTATTGGCAGCATTTTCAAGTTGTATAATACATGGTGTGATTCCATATCACTATGTGTCGAAGAGTTTAGGTTTCTCGACTTGATGAAACAATAGTCCTACTTGAATGGTAGGTTATTGTACCACGACAAACCTGTAATTGTCAAAACATTAGTGACATCTTTTTACACTTTCTTGTACTTCTTAATCTATTCACCCGAAGTACTTGATTTAAAGTCAAATGTAGTCCTATTTTCCTGGTAGGATTCTATACAACCATGTAATTGTGAAAACATCAATGGCCTCCTTTTATACTTTCTGTTACTTTCCATTTTCAAGATATGCTTGATTCAGATTTATTGTTGTTTGGTTACAAAGAAATATGAGTGATGTAGTAATCTATCTAAACATGATCAGATCTAATACTAAAAACTTGTAAGACGATTTCGTATCTTGTTCCATACTCTGGTCTTCTTACAAGTCCTGCATTTCAGAAAAAAGTTGTATCTAGTCTCGACACTACTGATAACCAACTGCATCTAGTTGTCTTTGTTTTACCATAAATTTTAAGCTAGTTATATATTCCTACCATGATGATAATAGTTTTGCTTGTGCTGCTCTTTGTTTCAGTATAACTTCATTCATATCAATCACCATGATGTGGAAAAGATTCTATGGTCCATTAACACACAAACAACTATAGTGACTCTTACATCGTTTGTTCATTTGGGTTTTAATTGGGTCACTTGGATGGTGTTTCAGGATCAGCAACAAACCAATGCTCCATGTCAGCAAATGGATGGTGTCTTGGAGTTGTTGCTAGGAAGGCTACTGAAAAGTATTTGGTAGATGGTGTGTTACTTGGTGTTTCTTTGAGATGAGGTCGAGATCGATGGTTTCTCCTTCTTGAAGGTGCATGATGGCAGCTACTTATGGAATTCAAGTTAGAGTTGTTATTAATGATTAAGGTTGTTTCTAAGAGATCAAATGATGCTTAAGTCATGAGCTAAACTCCTTTCATTTTGTAAGTTTTCTCTTGTTTTCCTGTTGATACAAGGAATGGTGCTACTTGGTTCCTGAGTGTGAATGTTTTCCCTTCCTTCTGTAGATTAGTAATTCGTTTACAACATTACCTACACTCAGGTCAATCAGCCATTATAGGCTATCTTGTAAATCTTTTAGATAAGTCACGAAGCACATATCGAAGAGGGTCATGTCCTTCTGGTAGATATTTCTGGATAAGTCAACAATTAGAGTAGTAAATCTTTTACAATTTTTTGATAATTTCAGTTGATACGCAATTGTGGAAGATGGTGATAACTCTGAAGTACATAGGTTAGTGTAAAGGTTTTATTCGATTGTCTTTCACATACTATCAATATTTTAGATTATATTCATAATTTTTCTCACCTTTATTGCAGATCTAGCATACATGATTCGTGCAATCCCTAGTAATTCATTTGATAATGTCTATTGCACACTACTTGCTCAGAGTGGTGTACATGGTGCAATGGCAGGGTATACTGGCTTCACTGTTGGACATGTCAATGGAAGACATTCATATATTCTATATTTTGTAAGTGGGGATTTGGTATTTGATTATATGCTATTACAGTTATATGAAATGAGAATTCACTGTGGCTATGTATGATACGAAGAACCACTTAGCTTGCTTTTTGATCATGCTATACAACTCATTTGCTCTTAAGGACCAACGTTCATCTTTAATATAAGAACTAAACACATACAAATAGTTAAGATGTTTGATGATTCTAGTGTCCACGTAATGTTTGTTTCATAATCGAGGCATGGGTTAACTTCATCCCTTCTATTTTACACCCAAAAGCACCAATTTTGAAATGACGATTTGATGACTCATGTTTTAATTAAGCGCTTGTATTACTATACCAATTGGAATAGTCCTTTATTATTATAGAACAAGGTCGTGCAAATTGGAGAAACTAACAATGACTTGATAAGTAAGACACCCTTCAGGAATTTAGTGTGAATAACTAGTAGTATGTTTTGCATTTTGCGAAAGTTATCCATCAGTATGTAACTCTTGGTTCCAAATGGGAACGTTCCTACTATAGACATGTTTCTTAACATTATATTGAATTTCACATCTTTATTATGGCAACGTTTTCTCCCCCTTGTTTAACTGAGTTCATGTCTTCTTCAATCAGTGTATCACTGAGACCCAAAACAAGGTAGTCATCATGGATAGGATGTGAGCGAGACTGCTTTCATCTACAGACCAACCTAGTTTTCTAAATCATGTAGATGGCAAGGAGCCAACGAAGGATCGAACAACTTCTCTACTGTTGGATGGATGAAATGAGACAAACTAATCTACACCCCCCTTTTTGTATGTCTTCATGAACTCTATAAATACAATTTTATTAACATGTATTAATCCTCGATTCACTTCAAAATTAGAGATATGTGGATAATAGTAACTAATTGTGATTGTAGAACATTCAAAGGCAGATTGGACTACTTTTTTTGGAGGTAGCAGACTAATTTTGTTGGTAATAAAATAAATTAGTCTGAGTAGTTTGTTTTATTTAGTTGCTAAATTTATCATTAGTACTTCTTTTTTATTTAAAAAAACCTAGAGACGGATGGGGAATTACAAGAATTTTCCTCTCTTGTCCCTATAAGGGAGTTCTTCTTCTTGCATTGCTGCCAACAAATAGAACAAGATATATTGGTGATAGCTAGTGTTTCGATAGACTCTAGAGGAATCTCACGGAAAGAATCTTCCTTATGGATGCCTAATTAAGGATAAGATGAATGGTCATTTTAAGGACTATTCTCAGTTCTGAAAATAAACAATTTTCTAAAATAGTTTTCTGAAGTTTAGGCTCACTAAACTATCAGGATTTCCCACATATATGTGATAGGTAGTATGTTTTTTAATTGTATTTGCCAAGCTGTCAGCAAGGCCATTAACATTTGTTCTAGCATATTTGATGTCTACATCCCAGTCTTTCATTATAAGTTTGAGGATCTTTTCCTTGCATCTAGCAGGGGTGGGGTGTTCTACTATCCCCCCATTAGTAGATTGGACGAAAAGTTTACTGTCAAATTCAACAAGGACATGCCTACCCCCCTTTCATGTAGCCTCCAGAGCCATATATATGCTTATAATATCTGCCTTAGTTGTTGTACTTGCTATGATGACATCTACTAAAGCAAAAAGTGATAAAGTGATTCTAATATACATAGTAACGAAGGCAAATACTACCTTCGTCTTTGTGTAACTGATGTTCATATTGTACTTTAAATGCAACTTTTCACTCAGTATCTTTTCACACTTCACTAGAAATTTCCAGCAAGATCTCTCATCAGCTACCTTTCCCATCAGTATTATTAGATGTGCTACTTGAAATATGTCAATATTAGAAATAATTATGTTCAAGGAGAATGTTTTTTCCATTGGTTGGAGGTCTGATATTAAGTGTACCACATTTCAGACAACCCTTTGATAGAAAATCTATTGCCGTATGAGTTTTCATGTGCTGAGGTTCTTTATTTCTTACAAATAATTGTCTAGATGTTTGACCGGTTGGGCAATGATCATCTCTTAGAAAGAAGATGCATGCTTTTATCCTATATTGTATGTATAGATAATATGTTTAGAAAGGCATGTAATCCCTGATTCCAAAATAGCAATCCTTACAATATTACACCCAACCAATTGGGCCCTAAGGTGCTTGCTTTGCATTATAAACCTGGAGTTCACATTGTACATGAATTTGCATCTTATTACACTCCTTAAGATGATGGGTGTGTTTTTATGTTAAAATATGTACATCCCCTGATCAACGGGCAAGCAAAGACTAGAGTGAAGATAGTTCTTTGAAACCCAGTCTGGAGCAGCGTACATGCAAGTAAGTAGACTAATCGTACTAGTTTTTTTTATTCAGATTGCATCAAGGTCCAATAATGGCATCAAGGGTTTTTTGTGTCTTCAAAATCCTTGGATGGTTAGTCCCTCCTATGTTTCTTTAGTGACTTCAAGCTCTTAGTTATTGTGTCTTACTAAGTTTAGCAGAGATGACGCCATTGCTCATATATTAACTGAACTTTAGGTTGGAACCACAACTCTTTCTTAAATGCATGTATTTTTTACTCACACCCTTACTTATTTTCATATAGTTATCTATTTTCATGATATGGTGACTCACTGGTTCAGTGTAAATAATGTTTACTTGCGGCTCATTATCATCTCTTATTATTTTTTTGGGTAACAGAGCTTGTTTTTATCATGGTGGTTGTGCAGAGCCAAACGAATTATGTTACTAGCTAGTCTGTCTTCATATTAGGTGAGCAACATGCTTTTAGAACTTTAGAGATTTTGGAAGTCCATCAGCTATTGGTCGCGATATGGGGTGAGAGTAAACTGGCCTTTGTATCTGTATTTTTGAGAGCTCCCATATCTCATCAGTAAGGACCTACTGGCATCCGGTTTGACTTCCACCATTTCTCGGCTGCAAAAGGAGGCTTCAATCATGCCCCTACCTTCTTAGAAGATATCACAACCCCCTCTTCATCAAATGTATGTTATCAAGACCCCTTTTCCTTGCCTACAGTGTCCTTATGGGCGTGGTCCTTGTGGGCTTTTTAGAAGTGTCACAAAATATTGCAGCCACACAAGAAGAGGATTCAAGGAATAGACGTGGTTCTTTTTCTCAAGGAGAAAGAAAACTCTATCATCTAGTCTAAAATCCCAATAGTTTCATCAAACATCTTTTCCTTAACTTTGTGTTAGCATGTGCTAAAAGGTAATATTTTATTTTATTAACACATCAATTCAGTAATGTGCAAAATAAAAGACATGTATCCGAGTATCATTATAAGACAATTTTGACACCAACAGATTGAGATCCCATCAGGATATCTGATTATTTCATATTCTTGAATTGTTTCCAATGTATTTTCTTCATTGCAGGCTTGTATTTGATTGACACCGTAACATATCAATAGAAGCTATAACATGAAATAACAATGTAGGTATCTTTGAGATGGTTCTGTTTAGCTTGCTACTCAATGTCTTTCTTGGTGCTATTTGGGTCTGTTCTGCTCGTGACTGTCATGATCGATATTTTCATCTTTCGGATAGGATGTGATCTTGAGGCTGTTGTGAAGCTTTATAATGTGATGCTTTGTATCATATGAGTCAGTTTTGTCATTCCCTCTTTCCTTTTGAAATTCTTGTTGTTGGGTTTCTTATTTAGAGTATTATGGCTAGTGATTTTCTATTGATATCTTGTTGTACTGATCTTCTCTATTTTCCATCATTGCTTCATCCTATCAGCAATATAAGATATGGGTAATCCATTATGTTAAATATTTTGACACTGCTGAACCCCAGTTTAAAATGTAGAATGAACTGAGACTATACAACTCCAGTTATAGAGCTCAAAGGGCTTATATGCAATGTGGGTGTAGTTGTCGTTTTGTTTACTACCATGGTTGTGGCGCAAGATGACAGGGGATGAGCAATCTGGATTTCTATCCACTTGTATGGTGGTAATGTGTAGCGAATCGTAAGTAGTTCGAATTCAGTATCCAATGTGTATGACAAAATGTACGACCACTGGAGTGCTAATACCGTATCAGTGATACGAATGCGGAAGAAGGTGGGAAAGTGTTAAGATGGTACCTGGTATGTGGAAGCGAGGTGAGAAGAAAATTGTCGGTGAGATGGGGAGTGACTGGCCTTCCTCGCTAGACATGGATGTAGAGAAGAAAGGTGGTGTTAGCTGCTGTTGGTGTTGCTTGATGGCCAATGCGGAAACCACATAAACATGTTTGGCTAAGCGTGCGGCAGGAAAGCCAAAATGCTCCTGCCAAATACAAATTATAATTATATTTGACTCTTTTCTTTGTTTTATTTAGTCGTATTTGATTTTCATGATCTATGCAACCTTTTATACGGTGATTAAATTAGCAATGTGTGCAGACTACAGACAGCAATGACCGGAAGTCGAAACGACCACTTTTCTGTAGGCGTACGAGTCTCACAGGTTAAGGTAAACGTAAAGGTAAATTTTGGCATCACTTTATACTTATTATATGTAATTCTGCCGGTCTCATAGTATGATTGGATTTTCTCAAGTACAATCCACCTAATTCTGTACGTTGATCTTGCAGCTCTTTTCCCGAAGACCAAGACATAAACAGATTACTCGTTCTTCTAATGGCCACCCTATGCTCAATTCCTAAGTCACCACTCAACAACATATACTTTCATATAAATCACCTTTTTGAACCATCTATTGTTTCCATTCAGGGTATACTCAACTCATGGTAAATGCTCTCATCTTCTGTATTGTTCATTATTGATTTTACGTGGTCCCATAAAACTCTTTACATTTATGTATTGTTAGGTAGACAATTAACACGTAAAACAAAATCAGATATTTTGCATATCTTTTTATACATAACAGGAGCAACACAAGACATGTGATCATGATGCTTCTGTTCTGTTTTTCTTTTTGCAAAATACATGTATATGCCAATCTCCTAATCTGCACTTAGAGTGGATTATGCATACTCCTTTCTGTTATCTTTTTCCAGTATAGTATGAATGTCATATATATATGCCTGCAGGATAGGATGGATTGTATGTTTCCTAAATCCAGTAACAATTATCCATTTGTATTATACAAACTTTTATTCATATGAAGCTGAGTAATAAATGCATTATTTGAATATGAATTAATGAGTTGTGGAGAAACATTTTGATTTAATTTTTAATACAAATAATAGTCGGTTCTTTCATTGTCATGAGTAGATCCAATCCATTACAGTATGATAATATTAAAGTATTTAGTTAGGATTTATATATGTGATTTTCATTACTACAATACAAACACCTTCTCTCCAGTTATTTTCATTCACAATAATTATATATTTCAAAACTAATTTTCCCTTTTCAATCTAATTGAATTGATAACATTAATAGTTAAAAAACTTTCAGTGAAATCAGTTTTCTATTTAGTCATATTGGATATTAACATTTCTCCATTCATACCCAAATGACATCTAACAAATTTTCTCCATTCATCCCCTCAAATACCTTTAAGATGTAAATAGTGGTCAGAAAAATGATCATAAACATATATCTTAGTATCCAACCACAACAATCGATCAAAACAAAGTAATCATACCCAATACAGAAAACCAAACTCAGTTTTTTGGCTTCTAGATCAGCAAATATGGTCCAATTCAGCTGAATATGGCTGACAAAATATCCCCTTACATGAGATGTTCTTCAAAACATAGTAGCCTTTTCTTTGACATTATTAAATGACATACTGATCAGCTAAATAAATCCTTACTGTCTTAGTGTTTAGTCATATTTTATATGCTTGAAGTTCAGTCTTTTGTGTTATTTCATATATTGTCATGATTTTGTAAATTGCAGGTTGGACAATAGGATGTTCATCTAAAAGCTTTTTATTGTGAGGAGTACACGAAGATTATACCAAAGTTGTCCACACTCATCCTTCCTCTTATTACTTATGACAATATCACAGCCAGCGAGATGGAAAACATGGTTGTCCCATGTCCTGCCTTCGTCCCTCTGCTCCACAAAGTACAAACTTAAAAAATGCACATTCGTTGCTCTACCTTGTGCATATGGTGCAACCTAGGCAGAAGAGTCTGGCTATGGACATAATTTATAGTTGTATAAGTTGTATAGTAACAAATGAAGTTCATTTTTATATTGTATTTGATAATGTATTCAAGGTGGTAAAGGCTCACGTCTTCCACTATGTAAATCAACATTCTGTTCAATACAACAAACGAAAGAGTTTGATAATTCTTCATGATTTGTTCAATTATGAACATTGGACGGATATTGTTAACAAATAATGTTATATAATAAATCGTAGATCTATTTTGTAAATTATATAAAAATATTGTGTATCGTTATAACTTTTTGCGACGGAAATTGTTCGTCTCAATTAAGCTTGATGGGAGTACCTATCAATTTGTCATTATTGGTATTTACGATAGAACTATGTTGTCGTAATTACCAACTATGACAACCGGTGTAAGTTGACGTTATATCAATTAGCGATAAGAGAAATTATCTGTCATTGTTGATAATAATGATGGAATGAAATTTTTCATCACCATAGGTAATAACGGCAAGACCAATAACGACGACACGCGACGACTGGTTTTTTCCATCCTTATTAGATATAACGACAATTTTTTTCTCAATTACAATGGACATTTTCCATCGTTAATGTTATGTTTTCCTGTAGTGAAATGATCTAAAATTTTAATTGGAGATCTAAAACTCAATCATAAACAATATGTAAAATTTTCATAATTTTTAGATGTGTTTAGAGCTTATCAGTAGATGAATTACAATAATATTTTTATGACAAAAAATTCAGCTGAAATAAGAAAAAATATAGTGAGGGGTCAATGTGCAATTGAACCAAACAGCTCAATTGCTCTATATAGTCAACCTAACACACAAGGAGCTCTCATAATTCGTGATTCAATCCAGAGAAACAAAATCCTAGAGAGAGAGGGAGAGTTAGGGTTTGAGAGGAGAAAGTGATGGAGATACTGACCTAGAGTTTTGCGGTCTGAGGAATGATGAAATCATGTAAGTTTAGCTTCTTTACATAGACTTTCATGGTGAATCTTCTCTCACATGTCAATATTCCATCCCTCCTCTAATTTGATCCAAAATGATATCAAAACTTCCCCTTTTCTCACTCGTTCTTCTTAATCCCTCAGTTTTAGGGTTTCCGAGTTGAAAGGTAGAAGAATCGGGTGAATTGCTAGGGATTTGATATGAGATCGAGATTTTCAAGGATGAGATGCGTTTTTAAGGTGTTTTTACACCTTAGGGTGAATGGGAACTTCCTTTAAACAGTATATTGTATGAAAATTGGTTAAATAATCCATAATCTTTAATTGCTTAGTATGCGACTACAAATCCTGAATTGTCTGTTTGATGTAAGTTGTTACAAAATGATACGAAATGGATTCTTCCTCTGTTTGGATGAATTTCAGATGATAAAATCATATTAGAAATGTATAAAATACATCCTAATGAGAATTCCCTAAGTATTCACAGAGGTTATAAGAGTAAACTGAAATATAGGGAATTTGTCTATGACTGAAATTGCGATATAATTAAATAGAGAAATTGGTTTATCTCGATCCCCTTGGTTATGAATAATTTTTTATCTGTATGCATAGTACATATCTGTCAGATACTATCTTGGATTTCATTTAGGGTGAATAGTGTTTGTTTGATATCTTAGTAAAGAGGGTGAAACCCTAAATACGAGGAAAGTTGGATATTTGCGAATAGATATCGTCAAATCCATTTGAACGGATTTTTTTAACATGATAGACTTTATTTATTTAATTTTATTATTGATGCATGTTATCTCAGTGAATGGCATGGAAACCCAAATTCAGCTTAGTTCTAAGGTTTCATACATATATTCAGTGAATGTTTATGTCGCATGAAATCCTTATGAGAGTCATATGATAAGTGAATGAGGTAAATGAAACCCTAAGGATAGGGTGTTCAATGAATCAAGTATTTTGATATCAATGTTCTCGTATGAGATGTGGTGATGCACAACTCAAGATTTGGGTTGAGGTACACATTTCCCAAGAAAGTACAAATAATTTACAGGTGCAAATGATGATTACTCATATGTCAAGTAATTAATTCTTATTAGTGTATTAAGAAGTTAAATTGCATGATTCTAGTGTATAAATTATCAAGTGAACATCTATTCTATTATTTAAGAATTTTAGTCTGCCTGCAGATATAAAATGTTGATTTCTCAATATATTACAGTGTTTTGTGTATATTGCTCTACCAAGTTTAGAATGATATACGTGTTGCGTTATAAACTTCTAATAAATAGACATAGTATCATAGAGATACCAGAGTCAAGTATAAGTAAGGGAAAAGATACAGTATAGTAAGAGCTTTCTAAGAATAATAAAATAATAGACTTAAGAGCCCTGAACACCGTAGATTCCCTATGAGAGGTCTGCGTCGTAAGGATGAAATGACCTAACCCTGATAGTATCCAGTATACGGGGTCATGATGTACTAACAGGTGGTATGGGGGATGAAGCCCTAGTCGAAGTCTCCTTAAAATACAGAATGTAGTATCCAACATCAACCATAGATCCTTATGACACTAGAGTACAATAAAGCCAATAGGTGGCTTAACTCTTTGCCTGTGTGCTCAGGTTAGAGGAGGAGTCCAAAGTTTTTACGACATAATAGGTGTCTCGAGGCTAGAGAGCTATTTTCCTATTGCAGACTAGCGACGTAGTCAGGCTTAGCATTCCCAGGTGTGTCAGCTAAGTCTTGCACGGTAAGATCGTAGTTCACTATGAGTCTTCATATGTAGAGTACATTGCATATGATCAGGGCATAAGCTAAAATATGATAATATAAGTTTTAAAGAGTTTTTTATAAGTAAGAAAGTCTAAGAAAGATTCGAGTATAGTTTCCCAGCAATTATTCTTTGTATGCTTCTGAATTATTAGTTCTCTTTGAAATTAATCAAGCATAATCATATATTGATTAACTTTTGTTGATATCTAGTGTATCTTGCCATATTTATGATTGTAAATGATCAATCTCTTTAAAGTTTACTGCTTCTATAATTGATATCAGTTGCTCAAAAGTATATATGTAATTATATCAGTGTTTTAGATTGTTTCTTTGAAGTACTCATTCACTGAGCGAGTAGGCTCACCCCTCTACTCACAATTTTTAGGGAAACCACATGGACTTGAAGAAGGTTAAAGCATCAGAGTAGATCTACCACATGAGTTAAGTATGACATTATTTAAGTTTAGTCGGTCCCTGTCACTCTAGGTCCTAGTATAGATGTGAGAGTGTTATAAGTGATGTTTTGTATTTTTATTTTCTTAATAAGAGAGAATGTATCTGATTATCATGTCAAATGTATATGAGAATGAATGTATGGATGTGTATCATTTATGTTGAGATCATATTAAAGTAATCAAAGTTTGATTCTCTTGTAAAGTTGTTTACGTGATTGGATGCGAAAAAAATAAAGAGTTTGAAAAAGAAGAAAAAGTTAAGGGTGATCTTTGTATTACTTTAAATCCTCAATTTATGTCCTAATCTCATGATTAATGGTAATTGTGAGATCGGAGTGTAACAGCAAGGTACCTGTCCATGTACTGGCAGTTGCAAGGAAGAAGCAAGGTGATGGCGATGGCTGCAACGACAATGTTGAGGATGAAAAGAAGCAACACGACACCGTCCAAGTTCTGAGGAAGCGAAATGTCAGGTCCAAGAATGGGTTTCTCAATTGGCGGATGACAGTGTCTGAGTCGCCGTTGCAGGCTAGGTGCGCTTGTAAATAAATTATCTAACCAAAGGAGCGGTGTTTGAGAA
>OY856414.1:206335900-206338400 GCA_963693085.1 Alisma plantago-aquatica
GCCATGTATGGGAAACACCCAAATGCAATCTTAACTGATCAAGATCCAGCAATGAAAAAGGCAATTCATATTGTATTTCCTAATGCAATCCACCGATGTTGCCAATGGCATATAATGTGAAAAGCACGTGAACATCTCGGGGTGATGTATGGGACTGTTGCAGGGTTCACTGAAGAGTTCCAATCTTGCATTAATCAACCCATCACTGTTAATGAGTTTGAGGAAAGATGGAAGAAGATGATAACCACATATAATTTGAGTGACAATGCACATCTATACTTGTTGTGGAATATAAGAGAGCAATGGATACATGTTTACTTCAGAGACACATTTTTTGCCAACATGTCTACAACACAACACAGTGAGAGCATGAATGCAATATTTAAAGATCATGTTAACAATCACCTACCTTTGTTTAAATTTGTCCAAGAATTTGAGAAGGTGGTAGAGAATCGATATGACAAAGAGGATGAAGAAGACTACAGATCTAAGAAGGGCCAACCAACACTGTGGTCTATGTATCCCATCGAGAAACATGCAAGGGATATCTACACTAGAATACTATTTAAACTTTTCAAGAAGCAAATGAAGCTAACTTCATGCTATGACATAGAGAAGGTTAGTGAATATGAATATCAAATTTCAGTGTAAGTGATGAGGCACTTGCATTTATGTCAAAGAAGAGCTACATAGTAACAGTTAACCATAATAGAGAAGAACTCTTTTGTGAATGCAAGTTGTTCCAATTTTCTGGCATCTTATGCGCTCATATACTAAAAGTGCTGCTTTTTCTTAAAGTTCATAAGATACCGTCTTTGTATGTGCTACAACATTGGACAATGCAAGCAATAACCACCAATATGAGTCATTATATTGAGGAATCTCAGTTACATGTTGATGTTGATTGTAGTACCGCTTTGGGTAGGTATAATTCACTTTATACATATGCAATGCGCTTGGTTGGTATAGCTTCCCACGACAAGGACACTTACATTATAGTGCAAGAGATATTTCAAAAATCTTATGATGAAATATTGTTGATGCAGAAAAATATGTGACCCATATCTAGTGAAGAAGTCATACCATCATCTCAAACTCATATTCCAACTAAGTGTAGCCAATATCTTCCAAGAATCCACAATGAAGAAGAAGATATCCTATTGAGAGATCCGCCCACATCTCATTGCAAAGGGAGCAGGATACCACAAAGATTTAAACTACAAGCTGAGTTAAAATCCAAAAAGCAAAGAACTTGTAGTACTTGCAATGGGAAAGGGCATAATAGATGAACATGCAAAACAGGGGTATGTGGTAGTTGTAATGTACATTATTTGTTTATAGTTTAAAGTATCTATTAATAATTTAAGTCAAATATTATCTATCTCATTGGTAGGCTACCAAAGATTGCTCAACTTCAGGTGTGCTTGGAGACATTCATGAATCCAGTAAAGAATAGATACAAGAGACTTCACAATGTTGCAGCAGGACTAGAGATTGAAGTGGCTTGTAATTTAGGGTAGTATCTTAATTTAGGGTAGTATCATATAATGTAATAAGTAACCTTTGTGGTTGTATCTTAATTTGAATGTACTATGTTGTACTGAATTTGGCTGGTAATTCAGAGCCATAGGTTGATAAACATGAACTTGGCTGGTAATTGATAGTTGGTAATTGCAGCAGGACTGGAGATGGAAGTGGCTTGTAATTTAGGGTTGTATCAATGCTAATTCAGTGATCCATGTTTAGTCTTGTATGTACTTGATAAACATGAACCTGGAAATGATGCTATTTGGATCTCCTCTATGTTCATGGAAATGTAATTCATGTGGTCAATATATTTTTTATGGATTGGTTCATGGTTATTCACTTCTTTATCGTTCATGTGTGTTCACTTCTTGATCATTCATGTTTGTAGATCAACATGTTCTTAAAATGGTGCTGCATTTAATCATTCAGTTCTTGGTCGTTCATGCTAATTTATCTTGGTGTTGCATGTAATTTATCTTGTGCTGCATGTAGTCATTCATGCTTAATTTATATTTCATCACAGCTGGGAATTCACTGTTGTTTCATCACAGCTGGGATTTACTCACAGCTGGGGATTCACTACAGAGTTGTCACATGCACTTCTACAGGGCTGCCTTTACACCTTCTACAGAGCTCCCATTTTGTGCTTCTCTATAATACACTTGTGATCCTTGTGTACTGATAAACATCACCAGTGTGTGAAGCAGGTTAATATATTTTTTTATACAGGTCTGCAGGTTAATTCTATACTTAATTCACTTCTTGGTTGTTTCAAACTCCATCTCCATTACATCTACATCAGTTTTCATCATTCACAGCTGGGATTCAGTTGTATTGGTTCAGTTGAAGGACGTTCTTGTATTGGACGATAATGAACAATTTGAATGGACATAAGTTAGGTCCTTTGAAACACACCAATTAACTAAATAATCTGAAGAAAAGGAACTATTAAACAATTTGAATGTTCTTGCTT